>JBBPCX010000040.1:29153179-29170842 GCA_037974365.1 Hydrocynus forskahlii | reverse complement strand
TCTGCTTGAATGATTCATACGTAGGTCACTGTGTGTCTTAACAAACAAAAACATTCCTCTGAAACTGGTCAGGTTCAAGAACTAGATTAAAAATGAGTGTCTCTGAATGTCCTTCAGGAAGCCTGGAGAACTGTTCCTCTAAACTACATTACATTACAAGAAAGTCTGGATCAAAAAGTAAAATATGAAGAAATAAGGGTGGCTCAAGACTTTTCCACAGTACTGTGTTTATATGGTTGGAGTAAAACTGCTATAGGTGGTTATACAGATATATATAGGTGTGTGTGTGAGAGAGCAATGATACACTATACATTTCAAAACTTTCGAAGTCTTTCATTAAACATGAGGTTTTCTATTAAACGGGCCCTTTCAACAAGGAGTAAGAATGAGTATATTAGTGTGGGCGAACGGTGAAAGAACAACTTAATGCTAACACACATATACACATATACACAAAAATAGACACATGACCTCCCATTGGCTAACTAACCTCATCTCAGTCTCTTCTCTCTTTGAGCCAGCATTAAGCTCGATTTTCTTTTTAAACTATATTTCTTTCCTCTCTTTCTATCTCTGCTCGGGGCAGTAGTGCAAAATCAAACTGTTTGTCCATCTCTCTTCTCTGCAGAGCCTCACGGGACGTCTGCCCCCACAAACAAAGAGAAAAGTCCTCAGTGCCGATTCGCTTTCTGCCCAACACACAGCACTGCTTTACCCACACACACACACACACACACAAACCCTGCTGCACCTCTTACACATGCATACACAGTGTACTTCTTACACTTGCGCGCGCACCACACACACACACACACACACACAGCTGCACTTCTTACACATTTACAAATTTACATAATTACAAAAACAAAAAATGAGTCACTTAAACAAACAAAGAAACAAACAAACAAATAAATAAACACTTTACTTCATTAGATGTAAAAAGAATGATACAGAGAGTTGCGGGTCCTTTTAAAACACCTGCTCTTAAGGTAGATAAAATTCCCCAAAAACCATATACAATTACCATATACAATTATTTAAATCTGCATTGTTCTAATTGTATATAAAATAAACAAAATATAGAAAAAGTGATTTCAAACTTGTAAACACTACAGTATACTGTTTTTAAACATTTTTTTAAAAAGAAAATTTTAGCGTGTAAAAGAATGACAGGGAGACAGAAAAAAATATGAATAAATATTAATATTTTCATTTTCTGAAACCCTGAGTGTGAATGACCACATGAGGTCATAGGTCTAGGACAGTTCTCATTTGCGCCAGAGGGGGCACCAAAAACAAATGACCTATTAATTTCGCAGCCATTAGTGATAATTACCTAAAAATAGGTAAGTGGGCCAAGTTTTGGCATATAATCACACTCTGTTTGCCCAAACCTGTTCGGTGTGTGTGAATGTGTATGTGTGTGTGCTGGTGTTATTAGGGATATCTTGCAGAGATGTATTGGAGAGGCTGGAGATGCTGAGATGGACACAGGCTGGGGCTTCTTCATCTGATTAGGTAATACAAAACAAACCATGGCAGACGGCTAAAGACTTTGACTTCATCCGCACTTCATTCTGTTTTGGCTGGAAGGATGTCTAATGGGGCCTCCATTGAAATCCAATTGTGATTGTGTGTGTAATTGCAGCCCTGGTTCCCTGGAGTCATGTAGCCACGCAGAGCTATGCTTCATTTAAATGATCCTCGTTTACAGCAACACACACGCGGAAACACACAACCACCCCCCCCAAACAACCTCCCTCCCGTGGGCCGATTAGCGGCGGCGGCTCGTTAGAACCAAAACGAAATAATGCCAACATCAGGTGGAACCGGGCCAGGCTCCATTATCAAGAAGGTGATTGATGGTCGTGCGTCCGAGCAGCCCGAGCGCCGCCCGCAATCTAGATTCAATAAAAGCCGGCCGGGCTCGATCTGATTTATTCGCTACAGCAGGGCTACGGGGGCCGGCCTTTTACCCGCGTCCCATTACACTTCTGAAAGAAACAATTCATTGGGATAATCGGGGCGGACCGGAGGAGGTCGCCAGCCCCTGGAGATGATATTAAGGAGGCGCGTGAGATAGGTTATTAAAATAGAGTGTGTGGCAGCAGAAAATGGGGCGTGGGGGAGGTATAGAGACATCATAGTGTGTCCAAGTGTCTGTGAGGAATTCTGTGGAATGGTAAAATGAAGGTAGCATGATATTGGCTTCGAATGTCGAATGTCTAATGTCGATTCTGATACTGAATCATTTAGTATCGGCAGATACTGATTCAATCTGTAAATTAAACAAACAACTATTCATTTAATTATTTGAATAATATGAGATGTTAGGTACCAATATTGAAGTCTTGTGTACTGGTGGAAACAGATGCAATTATGCTTTACAAACTATAAAATACAGTACCACACTTTAGCTGTGCATGTGACAAATAATAAACACCTTAATATTGTCCAGAGAGGGAAGCGAGCGTGGACGACACACATAGCGACACAAAGTACTACAGTAATGCAGGATGCCTTTTATCCAATCTCTCAACCACAATGACTTCAATGGCTCTTAACGACCATTTATGAACTTATGGATCCTTATATATAGTGCATCGACTTACAGCCCACACTACATAAGATTCCCACAAGAAGGACTTAACCAGCAAAGATCGGTGAAAGTATAAACATAAATATGAGCAATATAAATACAAAGAAAAACAAACATGTCTATATCGTCTGGAATTTTTGCTGGAAAAAAAAAACCCTAGAAGTAACTCAACTGACCACTAGGGGGACGTGGCCCATAGGCTGAAAAACTGCAGCAGATCAAACACAGTTTTTTTTAAAAGGTTTGCTATTAATGACAGGGGCTTTAAAGAATCTGAGGCTGGAATACACTGCGATACTGAAACGTCTGTTTTGAAATTACTTTTATACGGTGCATTGATTGGTTGCAGGTGAAAAGAAATGCGAGCAAACAAACACAAACACACACACACACACACACACACACACACAGACACACACGAGGCAGAGGTGAAGCAATGTGTTCAAATGGCTGAAGCAGAGGAGGGGTTTACACAGCATTTCCCCAGGCCGTGGTATTGATCAGGAAAGACCCTTCTTCTAGCTGCGGGGCCTTTTCAGCAGACTCCTGCACGGAGGAGGAGGAGGAGGAGGAGGAGGAGAAGAAGAAAGCTACCAGGCTGTTTTCCTCTTTAACGTCCAGTAGGAGAAAAAGGCAGATGATCAGACGGAAGTGTTACGAGAGTGCGGGATGGAGGTGAGCACCAGATCATGTGCTGCGCCGCTCAGAAGACTCAAACCGGCGAGACTTGATTGGCCTCTAGCTCATAGTCAAGCAATTAGTGCCCGACAGAGAGACAGGAATCCTCCCTGGAAACCAGGTCTCATCTGCCTGTATCTCCATCTTACAATCTTCACCCACCTCAAAATAGACCCCTAAACCATTACCGAGCACACTCACTCACATACACACACACACACAGACACACACACTCCTCAGAGTCAACCACTCCAGCCTACGGCCCCTCAATCAAACCAGACACCAGCCATCCCAGTCCTCCGTGATTAATTACTTTGGTCTGACTATCAAACTGTGTGTGTGTGTGTGTACACACAGAGGTAGCACCCTCTATCAGGGAAGCCCCTGCAGCAGCCACACACACCACTTCTCACCTCCCTCAGTTTCTCTCGCTCCTGACTCTTTTAATCCAGATGTTCAGGGTGTGTATGTTGGGGGAGCGGGGCTCAGATTCTCTGCAAAAAATGATCTGCGAAACTGCATCGAATAATTCTCATTGCGCTGTTCTGCACAAATGACAGTAGAGTGTTCAGTCCTCAACGGTATCAGATAAATAATAAATAAAAAGAAGAAAATAACACCATTAACCCACATCACAAACATTAAGAGTTCAGTCTGCCTTAAAAACATAATTAAACTACTGCATTTTTTTTAGTTAAAAGAAATCACCTGTCAGTTTATTTATTTGTTTATTTAGTTTATTTATTTGATTTATAACTAAATCAAATAAATAAAATAATTAGAAATTACACATTACTTTGCAAAGGTCTTGAGCCACCTCTCATTTCTTCATATTTTGCTTCCAAAGATTTTGCTTCTTGTATTTTTCATGTAGTCTTGAGGAACAGTTCTCCAGGCTTCCTGAACGACTTTCAAAGACTCGTTTTCTGTCTAGTCCCTGAACCTGACCAGTTTCAGTCGAATTTGTTTGTTAAGCCACACAGTGACCTACATATGAATCATTCAAATTTCCCACTTGTGGGACTAATAAAGGTTTATCTTATCTTATCTCTTATCTTATATGTTTAAACTGCTATGAAGTGTTGATCACTAATGGTGAATGGGCTCATTAAATTTTTTTAATGCTACTGTAATTATTGAAAGTCCTGTGAAACTCTACTGCAATTGCAAACATTAGACTGCTGTCGCTTGAATGTAACAAATGACAGTTATGTTTTCAGTCATTACTGACCTGTGCGACGTTTGTGTGTGTGGCTCCTTCTGTGAGTAAGAGTGAGGACAAATGCTGCTCGTCTGTCTGTGTGTGCATGTGTGTGTGTGTGTATGTGGTTAAACTATCAAAACAGCTTTAGCTTAAAGACACTACATACAGTGAGCACGAATGATGCTTGTGTGTGTGTTGTGTAAATAGGAGTGTGTGAGGGTGTGTGTGTGTGTGTGTGTGTATGTGTGGGGGGGCGGGGGTTGGCGGGCACACAGGCATGCCACTCAAAGGGAATCTGAATGTCAGGCCCTGAGGAAGTGTGATAAATCAGCAGCTCGCCGGACGACAAACATAATATGAGCTGCCGCGCCGCACAATCGGAAAAATGTCTCTTTGAATCAGGTGGTGCGAAGCAAAGCCCACGGCCCAGAAACGCAGCACAAACGGCACACAAACACCCAAACACCTGTTTATAAAGCCACTCAGCCATAAAGGACGAGGAGCAGAAACGGGAGCGATGCAATTACTCATTAAAGTACATCCAGCCCCGCTGGCCTCTCATCAGACCAGTGAATGAGGGCAATGGGTTAAAGATGTGGAAACGCAGGCCTGAACACAGCCACTAGGTGGCACAGTGCGCAGGGCTTTGGGGAGGGAGAGCACTGCAGGAGCGTGCGCCGTCTCCAAGCGGCCTCGTGCACGCGGCTCGATTAAAACCACTTCATGTACATCTTGTAAGGCATAATTTGCTTCAGGGAAATTAGAGTTGAGCACGAATTTAATTTGTACAATGACAGAAATGGGTGGAAGCAAGAGCCTGAACCGGGCGCAATTAGAGGCGCTTCAGAGGAGCCTTCGCGAGCGCAGGCCTAACCCGAAAGGACATCTGCTGCTCCTTAAACCGCACCTAACATCCGCTCCCATCCTCCAACAGCTGCAGCCTTGGCTTGTAGGGAGAAAAAAAAGTAGGTAAATAAATAGATAAATCCAGAATAAGGACACAATTAAATAAATGAAATCGTCTGAACAATGGCCTAATCAAAACAACAACAACAAAAATTTACCCAACACTGTCACATTCAAACACTGCGCAAATGATATCCATTAATTATTAATGGACCAAACAATTAGAAAGAGATATCATATCAATGCGATGAATAATTCATAGGAAGCCGTCTTGCCAGATTTCTATTTTAGATTTGCACTGCGCTCTCATAAGAGCCTCTGCAGACGAGATCAATGGCTCTGTGTACACAGAGATGTTCTAATAGTCAATTACACGGTCGTTAAGTCAACCTCCGCCGACCTGGAAAGCACTGGAGAGGAAACACACACACACACACACACACACACACACAAACACATGACCATGAAATAGAGCAAAAATAAACAAAAAATAACTTTCATCTCATCTCCATGTATTTTCTGAAACAGACGTTCGAGTCGGACATGGAACTCTGGTTCCGTTGCAAACGCTCTGATAGGACAGACGTTCCCAAGCAACACTTTATTCAATTATTCCAGCAAAAGACACTTTTAAAGGCATCAAACCCCACACAGCACGCCTAACGGAGCGCCTGTGCTGAGTGCATCGCTCCGCATCACCATCAAAAACGCAGCCCCGTATGATGAAATATTCAACTTCTGCCCGGTGCCCCTTCAGCCCTGCGCTGCTGGAACTGCTTTATTTGGGCCCCAGATCCGACAGCGGCTCCTCTCAGAGAATAATTGGAGGCTACTTCTGTAATTATCTAAGTGAATATTGGATATCCAGTTAGGGAAACGAGACGCAACTGGGAATTTCTTATTTTCATCAAGTCTCGCTGAAAATTCTGGCAGATCTATACTGTTTTATTAATGAGGGTTTGATGCAAAACTGAAAAACACATTCATACACACAGCTGCATTCACTGGCTACTGAAGGTGTGTGTAGACTTCGAGACGGAAGAAATTAGGGTTCTGACCTCTCCATCGCACTGAAGCCTGGTAAATTTTGACGCTAGCTTCTCCAGAGGTGGACTAGTCCACGTGGAAGACCCAGTGGGTGAGGAGTGCAAGAGGTAGGGCTGAGGAACTGGTTCTACAATCAATGAAACCAGCACTGCCCCAGGATATATTGTGTCTAGCAGAGTTGTTTCTCCTTAAAAGTGAAACCTGGCTATGTTGGTGGATCATAATACGGTGCTGGATGATGGACCACCAGGAACACAGTTCTGCGCATAAAAAAACCAAAAAACAGGCAGATACTGTTCGATGAGGCAACTTACAATGGTTTTCCATCTGTGGAAATAAAGTTCGGCTTGTTGTAACAACCAAAAGAAGCTATACTGCCCCCTGTGCTTCTAGTAGCATACTGCAATCTGGCAGAATGAAAGCTTTGTATTATATCAACTACATTATAAATGACATATCCATACATTTCAATAACTGATGGAGCAAACAACAGACCAGGGGTCAGCAATCTAATCTGCAAGGATTGGACTGAGTTCTGGAGAATCTGGAGATCAAGTCACCTTGAACTTCAAACCGTTTCTGAACAGTGTGTGAGGGGACCACACAATGCACATGATATAAATAAAAAATGTGATCCATCAGCCCAGCCCTCCATCTTCCATTACTCCATGGTCCAGAAATGATGTCCACTGTAGGAGCTTTTAGTGGTGGACAGGTGTCACTCTGACTGGTTTGCAGCTACGCAGCCACAAACACAGTAGGTGCTGCACTGTGTTCTGACCCCTTCTACAGCAGAGCTTTTGTTGGATCAAAACAGACGGGCTGGTCTTCACTCTGCATGGTCATCAGTGAAACTGGGGCGCCCATGAACCTGTCGCCGGTTCTCTGGTTCTCCTTCCTTGGAGCACTTTGGCAGGTTCTGACCACTGCATACCAGGAACCTCCCACAAGACCTGACGTGCTGGGGATGTTCAGTTGTCCAGACATCACAGTTCGGTTCTTGTCAAAGTGTGTCAGATCCTTACGCTCTCCACTTTCCCGTATTTAATCAAATAAGTAATTTTTAAATCGTTATATTCCTACCGAAGAGGGCAATTTAGCCACATTTAAGCCTAGCATAAATAGTCTGATATATTAACTGTCTGTTTTAAACCTTGACGCAGTTCTGATTTTATCACTTTGCAGGCTCTCTGACCTGAACTAACTTCTGGGAGTGAAACGTTACAATGGTCACCATCTGATGTCCAACCAATAGAGGTGTGATATGGAGGATTATGAATGTGAAGAGTGAGGAGGTTGTGAAGAAGGCCTCTACTGTTTTCAAGGCTAGGATGACTCTTCTTGCTACAGTCTGTAAGCTAGCCTTGAATCGTCAAGCCTTGAGTTCACGGGTCTCTGGACCTCAACCTGGTTTAGCGCTACCAGGCCATGCCAGAAGCTTGGGAAGCCTCGGACACTCATCAAGGTTGTGACGACAGGTTCATCCAAGGCCAAACAGAAGGAAGCGAGAAAGCGAGGGAGACAAAAAAGGTTGAGAGGGAAAGAGAGAGCAAAAGATCTCATAGCCACAAGTCGTGCGGTTCAAGCCTAGCTTTGATGTGTTGTGCTAGGTGACCTTTTCACGCACAAAAATACGTTTGTGAAGGAACCAGGCAGTTAAATATTCAAAAGGCCTCAGGAACTCTGCATCACATGCAATGGAGGAAAAGAAGAAAGAAGAAGGGAAAAAAACATCTTATTCCACTCAATCTGACCCTTCCCTCTTGATCTTGTCCTGTTTCATCTCTTCTTACTTGCGCCCTATTCTTCTTATTCACGGTCCCATCTGCCCCCACACTATCAAACTCCCATAGTCCAACCTCTCCTCTCATCCCTCTCTTTTTCTCCTCTGTTGGTCCTGCGCTCCCCTGTTGCTCCCACAGTGGGGCCTTTGAGTCATTATAATAACATTTGAAGAAGCAGGCAGTGTGTGGTGTTTGTACATCTGTCAAATGCAAGAGTGTGTGTGTGTACATGTGTGTGTGTATATGTCCTTGGGTTGATGAATGACATAAATATGACAAGACCTTCAATAGAGCACTTATGCAACATCTACACTGGTGGCAAACAGTTTTTAGCTGTTTAATACACTTAAAAGAGAAAAGCACTCTTTACTAAGCGTTCATAAGCATAAACAAAAATGTGGAGAAAATCTGGACACTATACTAAAATATACACATAGATGCAAATGTTAAAATTCATCTGGACCATAACATCACTGAACATTTACGAAGGATTTGGATATAGCGTGAGGGATCTTGGAGGATTTTTTGGGGAACTGAAGAAGAATGAGCCAAATTTGAACCAACGCTGTGGTTCAAATAAAGTGTCTAAATGCTTGTTTCTCCATTAATACAAAAGATATACACAATACACTACTGTGTACTGTAATACTATTTTCTGCCTGCCAAACGGTCTTAACTTTGGCATATTGAGTAAATTAAATAAAAGAAATGTGAACAAAATGTTTTACTGTGACAGGCTGCGAAGAGCCTAAAGAGACAAGGAGCCTAGATAAAGGAGTTCCAACCACTCAGCATTCAGCACCACCAGTATACTGATCACCGCCTGATCATCTGGAATCATCTGCTCCTGGTTCTTCACTGGTTCAGGACTCTTTGTTCTGCTTGAATGAATCATACGTAGGTCACTGTGTGGCTTAACGAACAAAATACATTCCTCTGAAACTGGTCAGGTTCAGGGACTGGACTGAAAACTTCAGGAATCTTCAGAAAGTCTGGAGAACTGTTCCTTAAGACTACATTAAGGTACAATAAAAACAGCCAGTCTCTTTGGAAGCGAAAATATGAAGAAATGAGAGGACTTTTCCACAGTCCCGTATGTTAACATTAACTTGCCTCTTCTGCAGATAGGCTTTCAAAGACTGAAAGTTTAGAATCCAGCCCTTCTTCAGAAGTTCTCCACTTAATTCCGGGATCGATGAGAGACAAATAATTAAACAAAATGTAAAAAGAGGACTTCGCTGCGTAAAAGCAATGGGGGACCCAGGAGGCTCTGATGAATAAAGGTGAATAGGATCAGTTTCAGCTCTGAAAGGTGCCAGAGCTGGATCCCATTGAGAGTGAATGGGGAGAAAGAAGGACCCCCACGCATGAAACGCGAATGGCGGCCGCCGATCGGCCGACACACACAAGGTGACGAACAAAGGCGGCCACTTAGAAGAGAATGGGAGGCTGCACGGAGCAGGCAGGTCTCAATGGAGCCCCAGCAGGAGCAGCGCTAGCACTTAACAAACATCTCGAACAAAGGAACTAGAGACACGGTGGTCCCGGGATTGTGCTCAGTCAAGCGCTGGTGGTTAAGCCCAGGAAAGAGTTGCAGGTCAGGGGTGTAGAGGCGGAGCCACAGTGTTGGAAGGGGTGGTCCTGTCCGGCTTCAGAAGGTTTTGTATTCTTCTTCTCTTTCCATGAAAGATTTTAGGCATGTCTTGAGATCTTTGGGTTTTTTTAATCCTGCCGTTAGTTTGCAAATAAAGTTTTTTTAAAGATATAAAGCAGATATGTACTTATGCTTTATGATTTTGTGTGACTAATACCTAGATTTTAACCACATTTGGTAGTCAAATGCACCTCCAGCTGTTCAGATTGAAATCCGATTGCTGAGTTATTGATGTATTATATGCAAATCAGCTCAAAACCAACTGTGTTGCTCCTTTTTTCTGCTCTATTCAAAAGAACATCACAAATTTCCACGACATTCACTGTTTGCAATAGTTAGCCTTCTGTATCGTCACCATCATGAACCATGTGAGTTAAAAAACAATATATTATCGCAAGGCAGTGAAAAACAACAAAATCAGGTGTACTTCAGGCTCTATTTAGGCCTAGGTGTTCGACTTTAGGCCTAGGTGTTCGACTAAAGGCTTGCAAAATAGGCTACCAATTAAACTCAGAGGAAGAACTCATACCAGGAGATGTTCTGGAGCTACGATGCTTCTGTTAAGCAGAGACAGTTCAAGAGGGGGCGCCCTCTTCCTCACAAGCAGAACAGTGGATGGGTGGGAATTGAGGGGGTCTGGCTGTCAAGTGAAGCTCTGTAGAGACAAATGCATTCACTCATCTGGCTACAATGAGTCTCAGATCACCTGAAGTGGTTTAAATCTGTTTTAAAGGAGTCCTGGGTATGTTTTTATGTGGATTAACCCAATCCCGATATAACCCTGACATAACCCTCAAAACACGACCAGGTGCAAACAGAGGCACAATGTCATTCCTGGTGTGAAGAGCAGGTTTGTCCACAATGTTTATTTTCTTAACAAAAATATTATTTAAAAGCCTTTGGTTGGACCTTGTTTGGCACAAAAGTGGTTCACAATACTTATGTCAATATTACTTATCAACTATTTATCTCTATTACATGTAGTAATGGACCCGGTATGGAGTACTACTCCAAATCACCACTTAACTAGTGTATTACATCAATTTATTTATCAATATTATTTATATCCACCTCTCTTACTGACCACAGCACTTCGTGTATATAGCATAGTGTATTTCATATTTTCAGGGTTTTTTATATAGTTCTTGGCTTTGTGACTCTGTGTGTCTGTGCAGCCGTAAGCAATTTCCTTATGGATTAATAAAGTTTTCTGAATCTCATTTTGAAAGCTCTGAGAGTTGATAAACCCTGACCTGCATGGTCCCAAAGACTGAACTGATACACAAACACTTTTATGAGGGGAAATATGTTTCTAATAAAGTGGCGTTGAGGGGAACGAGATTCGAGAGGAAGAAAGTGTAGCCAGCCACGACCCCCATGGAGGCACCTCCACAGCCTCGCCTCTCTCTCTCTCTCCCTCCCTCTCTCTCTCTCCTCTTAATGCATATTTTAATCACTTTGCTTAAAATATTGATAATCAATTAGTGCTACGTCTGTTTTGTTACAGAACCGGTGTCATGGTCTATCACGCTGTCAGAGCCAATTCGCGGCTCGTTTAAAGTTCATTTTTTTCCCCTCTCCCTCGGCCGCGCTCTCGCCTTTGGAGGAGTCATTAAGCTGGGGGAATGTAGCCTGGGGTGCAATCACCTATTCTCTTTCATTACGGGCAAGATAGGGAAGGTGAGGGAGATTATTAGAACTTTGGAATGATCACAAAGCTCTGCGAGGGCCTGTCAGATCCCCCCTACGTGTAATTCATCTGGTCCACATCTGCCCACCCCATACCCCCCATCCCCCATCTCCCTCCACCTTCTTTTCCCTCTCTGGGCGCCCGAACACCCTCTCTCCCTCTCTCCACCTTCCTCCACCAATCCCTCCCCCAGCGATGGCAGGAGGGGGGCTGAAAGATGGACATTATTCATGAAAGTGCTGAATATTCCAGCACATAAACAGAGAAGCGGCCGCCTCTGGTGACTCTAAAATAAAACCAAGCACAAATTAGGGGCGAGGGATAAAGGGCATGGCCTCTTACTCAACTGCAAGGGAACAGGGCAGAGGTCTGGAGAATTATGATCATTGTGGCGATGATTATGATTATGGTTATGGAGCAGCTCAGAAAAGGATGGGAACCACATCTTGATCGGGAAACGACAGAAGGCATAAGGTTCATTCAGTCGATTAACTGAATAATAGGCAGATATGTCTCTGTCACTACTTATGTAATAGTCTTATCATGTGCAATATCACTACTTCTGTCAATATTATGTGCAATAATGGACATAGTATGGAAAACAACTCCATACCACAATTAGCATTAGTAAACAACTGCAGCAGTATTTTTATTTATCTATAGTATTTATATCCATCTGTCTTACCGATCACAGTATGTTTTCAGAGTATTTCTAGAGAGTTTTATTTTGACTTTATTGTATCTGTGTTTCTGTGTGACTATGCAGTCGTAGGATAAGCAATTTCCTCCAGGATCAATACAATTTTTGATTCTGATAAAATCGATTAAAGATATACAATTTAGCATTGGGCTACTCAGCATTGGGCTACTTCGTATCCGTCCCGAGAAATCGGACAAAGGAACAACAACAGTCTTTGTCAGTTTACAGACAGATAAAAACGCTTGGCAAATTCCCCTAATGTACATGTATTTGCTACCAACATTTAGATTGCAGGACTGCAAAGGTTTTTTAAACATGGGTGCACAATCATGTCATCATGACTGATTATGACTGATGTGTTGCATTTGCCACCAATTTGGGTTCTGTGCAAGCACCAGCACACCATTAAAAGAGTCCTTCAGGAGATTAACCTTTCAGAGGGGAGAGTTCCACACTAAAATCTGTCACTTGTTCTTGTATTTGCTCTGGTTGCGCCGTCTGACAGCAGAACAGCTAAATGTCTCCTTGTCAGTAAGACTATCAATTCTAATGTCACTCATTTGACTCTGACTCATTTGACTCTGACTTGTTCAACAGTGCCACAGTAATTATGAACGAATAATGATGCAACACTAAAATAATGGCTTGGCAGTGTAATCTGTCGCTATTTCTTTGACACCTGTCAGATGGCTAAAGAGTTTTACAGCATTTCTTTAATGACACTGCGAATATGTGTTTCTTCGTTGTGTGTGTCCTGCATGACACTAGCTTTGACCACCAGTTGGTGCGTTAGCTGTTGAGACGCAGTCTGAGTTTAGTTATTGATGGACTGTCAGACGTATTAAAGTATAAATATAAAACGCTGAGTGTAAAGACGACGGGGTATTGACTGTAACGCTGAATCTCCATTAACCTGCAGCATTACGTCAGCAGTTACAAGTGTTACAACCTTTGTTGCTGAACAACAAAAATCGGTGTAATGGTATGCTTTAATGGAAAGTAGTCAGGCAGCACAACCATGTGACGCAACTCTGAAGGGTTAAATACACTGAGGTGTCTTCATAGCAATACTAGATTTAGTGAATGTAGCTCAGAAAAATAAATCTGTCTAGCCCCATCTATTGAAAAACACGTCCAGTACGGTCCAAGAAGAACCAAAATATCACTGAAACCAAGTTGAGTTGACTCTGCTAGGCTATCCGAGAGTAAGGATGTAATCTATGTAATTCCTGGGGTTTCTGGAGGTGAGAATATGAGAAATGTGGGTTAACAGACAAGCAGCCAGCCTGAGAAGCCTGAGCTGATATCAGAAAGACAGGCAGTGAACATGTTGGCCACTGTAGCTATGTTTAAGTTTATTTATAGCACCTGGGCATAAATAAAGCCTGAACTACATCTCATTTTGTTCTTTTAATGAACATGATTCATGATGCCGATGACACAGAAGCCTGATCTGCTTAAACATTGTTTAGCCATCAGTTTTTAATCTGAACAGCTGGAGATGCATTTAACTAGCAAATGTGGTTTAAATCAGGTTAAAATTCAGATCGGGCGAAAACAGGGTCATTGATGGATGTGAATGTGGGTAAAGAATTAACCTTGAAAACACGTTCCTCCATCCAAAGAAAACCATAATATAACTGAAAACAGGTTGAGCTGAATCTGCTGGGCTTTCTAAGAGGAGGGACGGGACCTGTGTAATTCCTGTGGTTTCTGGAGGTGAGAGCATGAGAAATCCAGGTTATCAGACGAGTAGTGGGACAGAGGAGTCCGAGCTGATATCAAAAAGATAGGCGAGGAACGTGCAGCTGGTTTTGTTGGCCAGTGTAGCCAAGTTTAAACGAACCAGAGGGCTGTCTGGAGGAGGATGATGTTTGGAAAGGGGAAAGAGGGGAGAAGAATCACAGTCTAGGTCAGACTCTCTCGCCTGCTCTCGCAGGTAACAATCCCCTGAGTGTGTTTCCACATGAAAGCCAAGCCCTCGGTTTCTTTCGCAAGCTCACATACTTCCTGTTTACACTGCGGGAGCAAACAGCACTGCAGGGGGTGTTCTCCAGAGTGTGTGAGGAGAGGCTGGAGCTCACAAGCACCTCAACTGGAAAGAAAATACAACTGATAGACACATCACCACATCAGCCCTGATCTGAGGGAAATGAAACGTTTCTAATAACTCTTTAAGATCATCCATAACAGGTTCAGACACATCAGACTACTTTAGACTCAAAATATATTCACAACATTGGTCATTCCTGTCGAAAGACATTGTATTTCTCACTGGACGAGCATTACCAACAACAGGCAGCTATACACTACTGTGCAAAAGTCTTGAGCCACCAAAGAGCCAGTTTCTTGTATTTTTTTAATGTAGTCTTGAGGAACAGTTCTCCAGGCTTCCTGAAGGACTTTCAAAGACCCTCATTTTCAGTCCAGACCCCCAAACCTGACCAGTTTTTGTTTGTTTGTTAGTCCACACACTGACCTACATATGAATCTTTCAAGCATAACAAAAAAACAGGTTCAGATGATTCCGGATGATCAGGCCGGTGATCAGTATACTGGTGGTGCTGAATGCTAAGTTGTTGGAACACCTTTATCGTTATAGTACTACACGGTACAACATTTATTGGACTACAGCTTTTTTTCATGCATCCCACCATTTGACTCATAGGGTACAGTCCGTTTACCCAAGCAAATTTCCCCAGAGTTTTCTTAATTAGCTTAGCATCAGTACTAATGTATGCACTGAAATGCTTTAATACTGCTGTCCTATAAATTTAGCCCAAAGTTCAAAAGAAAAAGTCCACCAGCTCTTGTCCTAGTTCACAGACTTTGCTTCAAGATTAAGTCACCCAACTAGATTGAAATATCCTGCTGTGTGAATCAGTCTCCGGACCTGGGCACGCCTGCATAAGACGAGCCAGCATATACTGAATGACTTAGTCACAATCGGCTTTCTCTTTTCTGTTTTGATTATGAATGACACATAAAATGTTGGTGTTGGCATTAAAATTGGACGTCTAGTGTTTAAGTCTGATTTGCATAATGACTGAAAAAAAATGGTGAAATACATAAACTTGCCATGGTGTAGACACAACACCCTACTGCAAATTAATATGAACAACTATGTCAAAAAATGCTCAAAATGAAGGAAAAACACAAGCATGGAATATCATTTAATCTTTAGGTCTTATAGTTGGAGTGCTGGGAGCCAAAGACTCTTGTGCCCAGAAGCTTCACAAGATCATGATCCTTCTCTGCTCAGAACAAACATTAACCCCATATACACTCCATTCCCATCATCCAATCTGTTACTCGTGAGGCCTTTAAGACAATCCATCCAGGGGTATGTCTGTTTTCCTCCATCTGGGAACAAATGGGGCTGGAATATTGTGCGTATATGAGGGAGCAGCTTTAAGCTGCGCTTCACCCGCCATATCAGCAGGCCTTTGACAAGGTCTGAAATGGGCGTCTGGTTGCAGCCGCCATTTATTGCAAATGGCAGACGGAGTTGGCCGTGGCAGTTGGAGGCGAAATGAGGCCTGACAGCTATGTCAGGGCATTCGAGGCGTTCAGTGGCAGGGTGAGAGATTCTGCGCAATTCCACGCCTTTCATCTCCCAAACGCAGGGAGCGCAGGCTCCCGAAGTCTCCCAAGAAAGAGAAAAAGAGAAATAATACATTTTTTTAGGGAGGGGGAAGAAGGGGAAAAAAAGCTTGCGCATGGACAGGAATGACAGATGATTCTCTGCCCCGTCAAAATAGGGAAAGTAAATTTGAGGGGAAGGGGAAGAAAGAGTGGGTGGCAAGGAGTGTATGATGAGCCGGACACACAGCAAACATGTCAGGAGACGTTAGAACGGCTGGTGGAAAAACAAAGCAGAGAAAAAACAACAACAAGGCTGGCCTTCGCGCTTTTCCCCATCTTCTCCGGCGCTCCCTGCCGCTCGCCTCACAGTCACACTGGCTCCTTTTCATACTCTCCTTGGCTGTAGCTGAGGGCTATTATCCTAACCCCCAACCCAGAAGAGCCCAATGCCCCTATCCACAGTGGATCATTCAGAAATCCCCCCAATAGAGGAGACTGAGGAAGGCGATGGGCAATATGGGGGGAAAAAATTAGGAAAACAAGGAGGTCGCCTGGTTCCAAAACAAACTACAACAGAATACAGTTGCTTTAGGGTGGGTACAATCCTACAGCAGGTCAAACACCACAGGCCATTTTTATCAGAAACCCTGTATAGGTTTCTGCCATTCAGGTGCCCTACAAAGCGTACAAGTGCACTACAATTAAAGTATAGCAAAGCACTTCTAACCAGAGAAGAAACAGGTTCAGATGATTCCAGATGATCAGGCAGTGATCAGTATACTGGTGGTGCTGAATGCTGAGTGGTTGGAACACCTTAATGAAGACATTGTGTATCTTTTAGGCACTTTGCAGCCTGTCACAGTAAAACATTTACTTCCATTTGTTTCATTTAATCTACTCAATCTAATCTATTCTTTACTCAAAGACAAAAGAGATGGTCGTTAACTTCAGGAAGAGCCCGGCACCCCACACCCCACTGTACATCAACGGATCTGCTGTTGAGACAGACAGCAGCATAAAGTTCCTGGGTGTGCACATGGCAGACGACCTTTCCTGGAACTTGAACGCCACCACCATCACAAAGAAAGCCCAACAATTTCTCCACTTCCTTTGCAAGCTGAAGAAGGCCAGCCTCCCTCCTCCTATCCTCACGTCATTCTACCAGGGGACCATCGAGAGTGTTCTCTGCTGCTACATCACTGTCTGGTACGGTAACTTTACCTCCACTGAAAAGAAGTCCCTACAGCGGATAATGAGAACAGCAGAGAGAATTATTGGGGTCCCTCTTCCAGCAATCTCCCTCCTCCACGAAAAGCTCACTGCCTGCTGTGCGAACAGCATCGCAAAAGACACTTTCTACCCCTCACATGCACTGTTCTCTCTCCTTCCATCTGGCAGACAGTTCCACAGTAGCATAACTGTAACTGCCAGACACTGCAAGAGCTTCTTTCCTCAAGCAGTCAGGGCCCTTAATTCATTGCCACCAAAGGACTGTTAAACTCAGTACTGCAAAACACCTTCTGTAGACACAAATAACACAAAATACTACAGACTGAACTGTAACACAAAATGATCCTTTATCGTATATTTGTACATTTACCCAACTATAGTCTACATCATACAAAATTTGCACCTGTAACAACTGTATGTCAACAGTTTCCCAGCCATAACTTAAATCCTGCCTTTAAACTTATGCGGAACTAACTCCATCCTCTGTTTTCTCTGAGGGGAACTGCTGCACACCTGCTGGATTGATCTCCGTGGGAGACTGCCCTCGACCGAGCCCGGCTCCACTCGGACCAAGGCCTCTCGTTAT
>JBBPCX010000040.1:29137257-29153079 GCA_037974365.1 Hydrocynus forskahlii | reverse complement strand
TAAAGCTGCTTTGTGACAACCTGGTTGTAAAAAGCGCTATATAAATAAAACTGAATTGAATTGAATTGAATTTTAAAGACCAGCAGCACATTTCACTTTACTATAATTGCACACTCGCACATTGTATTGTCCCTGCCCCATTTAAAAAGCTTAGTTAGATTTATATTTATGTGTATATCTCTTGCCCTAAATTTGTATTTTTTGTATTTAGTATTTTGGTACTCCTGATATTCTGTAAATTGCACCATGGAGGGCCTGTGTAGAACGGCATTTTAATACATTGTACACTGAGCATATTGTTTTATTGACAATAAACAAATCTTGAATCTTGAATCAATATGCCAAAGACAGTCTGACAGGCAGAAAATAGTATTTTTGCACAATCAAGGTGATTCAAAGCAAAAATAAAGAAATAAGACTTTTGCACAGTACTGTATATAAGAAGATACCAATAATTCGTAAAGAATGACAGCACGGATAAGTGTGGCTCAAAAGCCTGGAAGTGAACGGCAGAGGCGGAAAAAAAAAACAGTGATAAAGATTAATAAAGTAATTAACTGACTAATTGGATCATTATGGCATTATGCCAACATTCTACATCTTACCATCATTTTAAATATCTATTTGCCCCAAGTATGTTTTTGGACAGAAAGAAAACAGGAAATACTTTAAATGCAGTGGAACCCTCACTTAAAATCTGATCTTTCCCACTCTGGAAAAACTTCAAGAGTAAATTGGAGAGAAAAACGTGTTCAGTGAGAAGCTGAGATGATGAATTTATCGACATCATCTGGGTAAAGTAATGGACATAAACTGTCAATGATAGAATAAGATAAACAATAAATGGTCATGAAAGGTCACACACTTTGTCATTCCTTGCTCTGACCCTCTGTATATTCCCTTCATCCTTTGCACATTTATAATCAGCACAGTTTGTCATAAAAGTTTCTGAGTAGGATGAATGGATCTGCCACCACTTCTGTAGACTGCAACCATGACAACCATGAAAATTGAGCTCGGAAATTTTACTGAGCAATTCAGTTTCAGATGGCTTATTTTTTTTTTTTTTGGTCACTAATAGGCCACAGTGATGACATGTGATGAGACTGGGTATCGCATTGGCCTGATATCAGCAAATTATGGGAAAAAAGCACCAAAATCTGAATGTAGGTTTTGTAGGATCCTCCTTAGAATGCACACAGACAGAAATCAATTTTGCATTTAAGCTCATGTGTCATGGCAGGAGTGCTGAAGATCCATCTGAAACAAAACGGGGCTTTAAAGACGTTGTCCTGGATGTGAGCAGTCAAAAAAAAAAGCTTGGCTTCCACTCTGCACTTTAGGGGTCCACGAACGCGGCTTTTACATTCGAGTCATCTAACAATCCCTGCTTTTTCAATTTGTAAGATCTTTGGCTGCATCCCTCTTGAGCGAGGTATGAAATTAATCTTTATCCCTGTTTTGTTGCTCTGGCTCTTCGCTCACAATGCATGTTGGTAATTAGCTCTGCGGTTTGGTTCCAGCTCTTTTTTTTTTTCCGTGGCGGGCGCCTCCGTGTGCCAACTCTTTCGCCTTTTGTTCCACCGGTTTCATGCCGCCCACTCTGGTCCGTCTCCGCTGAGCTTCCCTCCTCACACCCACACAGGGCGTTACACAATTCCACCTTAAAAGGGCCCTGTTTTAAAACCCCATTACTTAGCCCCCGTTGTTTTGTTTCACACAATTAAAAAGAGCTCTCCCCTCCCCTTCATATTATTTACTGAAGCGAGAAGAGCCTCTTTTCTCCTATACCCCCTTCCCCCGCTCCCACTCGCTCCCTCGGCCTTGGACGCATGGAAAGGGATGAGAGGAAGGCTACCGCAGGCTGCCTAATTCGGGGGGCCTTTTTGTTTGCATATAGGCTTACTTTAGGCTCTGTTTCAAAGCACTCGAGCCCCAGCGGCTAATCCGAGCGAGCAGCTAACTTTAAATAAAGATCAGTCATGAGAGAGGCCGGGAGAGGACGCCCCGACACACGGCAATTTACTGCCGGGAGGTCAAAAGGCCAAGAGTACGCAGATCCTGAGACACTTTGGAGTGCGACTCATCAAAACTTAAAGTGCAGGAGAGATTTATGAAGCCTGTGACTGACACTTCAGAGACGAGGCGAGATCATGCTGGAGGAGTTAATCAAACTCTCATCATATGACTGAATAAAAATTCTCACATGCTTAATTCTTAGAGCCCAGAAGAAGAGCTGAGCAGTAAAGATGCGCAACAGATGTTTTGGCTGGTCTGGTCGGGTGAGGAATGTCTGATTCTTCAATCTCCGAGGCAAAGCAACAGTTTCTGATGTTGTATGACCCACTGTTACCTAAACTAAAATTTGCTCCTGAAGCTAAAACCAGTAGCACCTGAAGTTTTGGTGTGTCCTGTTTGATTTGGTAAGTCAGAATTTCCGAGTCCCAAGTGGGAAATTTAATCTGGAACGCCCCCAATGTCAGATATCTAAGGAACATCACCAACCTCATTTAGAACACAGTCGACTGGGGTGGGTCGTTGTTCCTAGGTCCAACTCTCCACGCTCAAAGAAAGTGTAATACACACATTTAGATCAGCATGTCATGCAATCCTGTAATCAAGTGTATCAGAGATATAAACCACAGATTAATGTGATTGTATCCTAATAATAAGACGTGTATCACGTATGGGCCGCCTCGGTCACGCCCCCAGCAGCTCCCGTCTCCTGAGTATTAGGTATACAGATGTCTTGTCCCATCCTTGTGATATGTTTGTGTGTCTGGACTCGGTGCCGGGGCAGCCCAGGTGTAGAGGCTGGAGGCTCCGCATGAGAGTCAGATGGGTTGCTGGGCACCTGATTACAGGCACACCTGCCTCGTGTCCATGTTGAGTGTCCCTGAGTTGAGAGTCTCATGATTGGTTGTTTGGGTCGAGCCTCTCTGTGACGCAGCTTGAAAGCCAGCTGGTCTGGAGAGAGGGCGTGCGGTCACCGATCTCCTATCCTAGTTGTGTCCGTGCGAGTTTTCATTACAGCTTGTGTGGGACGAAGGGAACAGGAACTCGCGCCTTGCCAATCCAGCTCTGCCTGCCTCCTCTCAGCCACGCTTCAAGTGGCAGTTGGAACACGGACTGGAGTCCGGAGGGAAACACCATTAGGCTTAGGCTTCCCCGTAGACGGTGATAGTCTGCTTTCTCTGTGTCTCCCCTCTGTCTCTACAGGCCCAAGTCGGCAAGAAGGCTCTCACCTAAAATGGGTCGAGAAGTGGACCAATCTTACTGGCCACCATTGCGAGAGAGCCTATAAGTATCTAGGGCGACTCAGACAGTGGCTCCCCCCCTCAAGCCTCCTACCGGGAGTGGACGCACTTCTGTGATCTGGAACCTGCACCTGTGTTGTGAAGGACACGTTTTGTTTGGAGCTCCTGAGCTCATTCTGTGTCTAAGTTCATTAAAGCTTGTTTGTTCCGAAGTCAATCCCGCAGTTGCGTCCCTCATACCCGCACAATATGACAGGGTGTTGTTAGGCATGGAAACCCCTCATCCATAGTAAAATCTCCTTGTTATTAAAAAGACATTATCTCCAGTGGTTTACTGCGTTTATAAAATGCCGATATAAAATACTATTAAATAAACCAGTTTTTAAACACAAACTTAAAACTAATCTTAACCACAAACAATTCCTCCATCTAAAAATGTAGTTTCTAGTGTGTGATTGCTGCTAAGTATCCATGGGCTACATATGGAGGGCAAAAACTCATCGTTGTACATTGAAGTTTAATACAAAAATATTACCTGTATTTTTTAGCTCACCACAGAAATAATAATGCTATTTTCCACTCCCACCTACTTAAGATTTGTTTAGTTAATATTAAGCTTATGTTCATTTTCCCAGATGTGCCAAAAATATGGATTTTTGGAGCTTGTGAGACATTGGAGTTACATTCTTTACTTTATAAGGTGCAGTTTTACAGTCATTTTGCTACAGTACAGTGCAAATGTTGCCCCTCATTCTTTATATTTTGCTTTGAATCACCTTGTTGGTGGAAATAGTTTTTATCTCTGTCAAACTATCTTATCTTTGGCATATTGAGCAAATTAGGAAAA
This sequence comes from Hydrocynus forskahlii, assembly GCA_037974365.1. Lineage (NCBI taxonomy): Eukaryota > Metazoa > Chordata > Actinopteri > Characiformes > Alestidae > Hydrocynus > Hydrocynus forskahlii. The sequence goes on along the minus strand of JBBPCX010000040.1, from coordinate 29,148,975 downwards.
AAAAAAAGGAACACACGTTTTATAGAAAGAGCCTAAAGGCAAAGAGCCTAAAGATACAAGGAGCCTAGATAAAGGAGTTCCAACCACTCAGCATTCAGCACCACCAGTATACTGATCACCGCCTGATCATCTGGAATCACCTGCTCCTGTTTCTTCACTGGTTCAGGCTTTAACTAAGTTGTGCTTTGTCATGTTTGAATGATTCATACATAGGTTACTGTGTAGCTTAACAAACAAAAAAAACTGGTCGGGTTCAGGGACTGGACTGGAAATGACAGTCTTTGAAAGTCCTTCAGGAAGCCTGGAGAAGTGTTCCTCTAGGACAAATTAAAAATGTGAAAGTCTGGATCTTTGAAAACAAAAACTGAAAAATGAAAGGTGGCTCAAGACCTTTGTACAGTACTGTATATTTAAGCCTGTTTTTTCAGTATATGATATAAATTGGACCATGCTAATTGGAGGGAGCAGGGCATCGTTCTGTAGGTTTACTCATTAATAAGTTGCCGGAGAGATGACCGCAATGCATTAGTCTGTAACTTCCCACATGCGCCACATCTAAATACTTAACTTGCTTTAAACTCCTCATTTCCCTGAATGCACAGACTTGACTTGGTTCTGTCTGATCACTGTGTTAAACCAAGTTTCTATATGGAGGGGATCGAGGCGCAGAGTTGAAACAGGCCGCGTAATGAGGACATATACAGCCTATGTGGGGCGTTCGCGTTCGCACGTTTGATGGCTCCGGATTCCCCTCCTACAGGCTGCCAAGCTGAAAGCGCACAGTCTTATGTGTAAATGTAGCATGTAATTGCAGTGTGCATTTATGAGGTCACTGTCTTAGCAGGGGGTTCTGGCAAAGTGATTCAAGGGCTGCCAAACAGACCGAGAGGAGAAATTAAAACCGAAACTGTTGGATCACATCAGGGAAGAACATAAACATACATAGGCACACTTAGAAGTCTGTGTTTAACATGCCAGAGAGACAAAGATCAGTGAACGTAAATGGCAAGGCCTTTTTTCTACCACCAGATTGTACTCTAAGCATCAAAATAACATTTTACAACATGTAAGCATTTAAGCAAACATAATAGCGTCAAATTAAGCAGATACAGATTCTTTAGGAATGATGTCTAGTCTCTATAATTCAGTGGTAAACAAAGACATTTCAGAGTGTGTTTAGAGCCTCTACAAAGAACCGTTTCGCACTAATTTCTTTACAGTGTAAGTGAAGGGAACCAGACGTCTCCAACACAAATACAGCTGTTTTATTCACTATCAATCCCTGGTGAAGCTCCATATGTTTATATGGATACTGATGATGGTACAACAGTGGCAAATCAGAACTAAATCAGTTTTCTTTGGGGACTATTTGGCCACACGACGCCCTGCATGTGTCCCTCCACCATGAATGGGTTTAGTTTTAGAACCAAAAACTTCTCAAAACTCTAGTAAAACAATATCTGAGGCGTCAAGCGGCACAACCATGATCATGGCATAACTTTCTGCGAGGGAGCTTTTAGAGGCAGGATGTCTAGTTCCTTTTACCACTGTGAAACTAGAACTGATGGAATCATTTTCACCATTTTCAGTCATTAACAGCTAAGAGCTGTGGGAAACAATCAGCACACTAAACCAACATACTATTAGTGTTAGCCTCCAACTGAAGTTTGTCCTTAAGGTAAAAAATAAAAAACAACAAACAAAAACACAACTCACAATGCTCATTATTCATCATCATTACTGAGTTTTTTCACGTCGAATTGCTAAGCAGGGGGAACCCCGACCCATTCTGGACACCTTTGTGTTCCCCTAAACCCCGAGGCCTCTGGCCCCGACAGAATCCTGTGTGGGGAAGTCTCTGTAGAGCGACTAGCCCCTATCGATCCCCTTTAAAGCTCCTGAATAATAAATCCCTGCACCCCCCTTCCTCCCAAAGAGCCCGACAGGGCCCGGGGATGGGCTTAAACCCCACTAATTACATCAGCGCTGAAAGGAAATCATTGATCAACAGCATTATGGGAAATTAAACTGCCCCCCGAAACTGGATCAAAGTCAATGAAGTGGCTTAGTGGGCTCTCCGAGGATCTGGCCCATGGGGGGATTAAAAAACCCTCGACAGATGCCAGTCTAAACACATATGCACATGGACATACGTATGCAAAACCGCTCACAAATACGTGCACAAACACACAAATTGGACACACACACACACACACACACAGTAAAGTGAGGACTTTTCTTGGGGTGAGGAACTTTGGGCAATCTGTTGCTCGTGAATCCCAGACAACCACTCTGGTGTCGTCCACGCTCAATATCATGATGCTAAAATCTTTGGGAGACCTAATAAGTGAGGACATACTGCAAGTAATTCACAGTGCTGGTGAATGGAACCAGACTTCTGCCTCTAAAAGCTTATTCACAGAAACTTATTCCATGAAGAGGTTATGGTTGCGCCACCTGACTTGAGAAGCTTTTAGTCTTTAAACTGAACCCTTTTATTTGTGTGTGTGGGGGGGGGAGTCATGCAGGCCGTCAGGAGGCCAAATAGTCCCCAAAGAAACCTGATTTAGTTCAGATTTCCCACCAGTTTACAATCATCAACATCCATATAAACACTGCGTAACACATGGAGCTTCACTGAGGGGTTGACAGTGAATGAAACAGCTGGATTTGTGTTGGAGGCACCACTGTAAAGCAATCAGTCTCTACAAATGAACCATTTTACTCTGAATTGTTCTGTTGGATAGAATTCAATTTTTAAATCAACTGCTTCAGTTTTAGCAGCTTTTGAAGAAAACATAACATGACATCATTATTAACACTAGTGTAAGAAAGGAAAAGTGGAGGAAACTCATGTGACAACTGCAAAGACAAACAAAGACACAGAGACAAGAACAACAAAGTCTAAATAACTCCAATAAAAACTCTACAGAAATTACGAAATACACTGTGCTATATCCACAAATGCTGGTGTATAACACTATAAATAAATAAATTACAGTTAATTAAATTGATATTAAAACACAAATAGTAGTTAGGAGCAAAAATGTTACTGTGTGTAACAGAGACCAGTAGTGGATCTCGTGGCTCATCACTATTGTCATGCACTCTTTGATCACACACAGTGGAGGTGATGTCCATTACACTGAGCAGAAGTGATTATACTGCTTGTGAGTTCGTGCGGGGCAGGACACAGCCCCTGCTGGTTGACAGAGCCTACTATTGGTGCCCTGAGACCCCCCTCCCCCAACCAGCATCTCAGCCTGTAGCAGCTCATTACTGACTGGGGACTCCTCATTGGATACATAATGAACCATCCCTAAAGCTTGCTGGAGGGGCTCCGGACCAGACGTGCATCTGCGATCTCCTTTCCAGCACACAGGTGTGTGTGTGTGTGTGTGTGTGTGTGTGTGTGTGTGTGTGTATTTGTATAAAAAGGCAACTGCTCTAAGGGTCCGGAGGATGTTTCACAAAGCAAAATTACTCCATCTTAAGTCCAAAGTCAAAACTGACCAACAGGAAATGGACATTTTTACTAACCAATCCTGAACTTTTGGGCTTAAGTTATCTAGTTAAACACTGCTTTAGAGTTCAGTTACACACACCAGAATCACTCATCCAGAACCGAAAGCCTGATCTGACAGCCTAAACCCCCCCTTTTATCTTTCTTTCTTTCCTTTTTTCTTTATTTACAGTGCAGTGCAAAAGTCTGGAACCACCCCCTCATTTTTCATACTTTGCTTCCAAAGTTCCAGACTTTCTTGTATTATTAATGTTGTCTTGAGGAACAGTTCTCCAGGCTTCCTGAACGACTTTCAAAGACTCTCATTTCCAGTCCAGTCCCTGAACCTGACCAGTTTCAGAGGAATGTTTTTGTTTCTTAAGCCAAACAGTGACCTATGTATGAATCATTCAAACAGAACAAAGACCATCTAACTGAAGTCCTGAACCAGTGACGAAACAGGAGCAGATGATTCCAGATGATCAGGCGGTGATCAGTATACTGGTGGTGCTGAAAGTTGAGTGGCTGGAACTCCTTTACCCAAAGGCTCCTTGTCTCTTTAGGCACTTTGCAGCCTGCTGCAATAAAACACTTTTTCATATTTCTTTCATTTAATCTAAACCATGTCCAGAAGTCCAATCCACATTAATGAAGAGCTGAATGTGGTTTGAGGGCTACAGAAGCAAAATTTGGACTCCAAACACGTCTCAGCTGATTCAGCACATCTGGGGTCAGTGGAAAACTGTGGACATTACTTGTTGGTTAACTTTAGCAACACACGTCCCTCTCAGCTCACAAAGACCACAGAGATAATATTTCACAGTACTAAATTTTAACAGTTTTATTTTTCTTAGAAAATCAGTATTCCAGATATTCATCTGAAGCTAGGTTGTCATTCAGTAGACACTGTTAGGCCTGTATTAGTATCCCCAGATTTAAGTTAGGTTCCTCTCTGGGAGCTCCTGAGGTGCTCTGGCGTGAACAAAAATGTTCCAAACCCAATACGTTTTATTGCGTGTACTATCGCTTGTGAGGTCAACAGAGTCAAAATACAAGTATTGTTACATGCAAGCAAAATGCTACTGTGGACTGAACTGAGCTCATAAAACTGGCAACTTCACCAAAAGTCCCACACAACCTAGCAGGCTCTGCAGTCTGGCTGCTAAGAGGCTTTGGCAGCTTTAGGCTGCAGGCTGAGGAGCTGGAGCTGGTGTATAACAGTCCTGAAATGAAACAGCAGACTTATTTTCCTTGCACATTATTATGATGTTAGCTGGGATAAAGCCTTATCCATATTTCACCTGATAAACAATCTCAAATTCAGAGAAGCCACTGACATTTAGGAGGAAGGGCTTAATTAGATTTTTAGGTGTAATGGATGCAGGATGGAGAAGCTACATAAATCAAGTTTGGTTTCATGGCCCAGGTTCTTCAAACCAAACTTCTCCAACCATTGCATTTAGCTCTTCAGAACGAGGACGGAGAAACTGAACAAATCCAACGGTTCAAAAAGTTGGGTTTGATGGTTCAGCTTCCTCAAACCCAACTTTTTCAACCACTGGATTTTTTCGGCTTCTTCATTTTCATCCTGAAGCTCTTCAAGACCAGGATGCAGAAGCTGTAAATCCAGTGGTTCAAGAAGTTTGATTTATTGGTCCAGCTTCCTAAAACCAAACTTCTCCAACCATTAGATTTATTCACCTTCATCCTGTTCCTGAAGTTCTTCAGAACCAGAGAAGCTGAGTATATCTAATGGTAGAAGAAGCTGGGTTTTATGGTACAGATTCCTCATACCCCAGCAACATAGGAACTTCACAATCCTCCACAATCAAGCAGCTGAAACACCATAATATGGTGAACCACCGGGTATTGTTGCAAACACAATGCAGAAAAGTTCTCCAAACTGTGCTAGTCCTCATATTGTGCCCTGAAATCTACTTAACCGCAAATCCTGGGCTTACATTTAAGTGACATAAGTGGGGGAAATTGGGCGAACGGGTTTACGCAACCATTGTCTAAGTGAGTCTTTCTCTGGGAATTTGCCTGCCTACTGTTTTGTCATCAGGAGAGAAATTGAGGCCATTAAAAAAAATAAAAATAAAAATACAATGTTTTAGCACACCCCCTCTACCATGAAGGATTGTGGGAGCTGCACCGGGCCTCAACAATGGCGAGGAGGTCCTGGAGATGATCTCAAGCTATCGGAGCATCTTAAATGTGAGCGATTACGCCAATAATCGGGAGGCGGCCCACACTAAAGCTGTCTGCGGCTAAGAGATAAAGAGGGAGAGCGCGATGGTGGAGAGAATGGGAGGAGAACGAGAGATTGAATTGGAGGGTGGGTTTCAGATTACTTGCACAATAAGAAATAGTTTTCTTCCAAGCTTCCCCCCCAACATCCAGCGATCCATTTTTGGGCGGCCAAAGGATGTGGCTAATGCTGCCTTATCGGCTGCCGAGGCCAAGTGGAGATGTTTTACAAGGCGAGGGCAGGCGCGAGAGGAAGAGGAGGAGAGAAAGAAAAAGGAAGGCGGCGAGAAATCTGCTGGTAATTCCTCGCCGGGTGTAATCCGAGGGGATTAGAGCCATGTGTGTATGGGGATTATACGTTTATCGTTTAGATGTTCATCCACTGTTCACACGGCGAATGTAAGAGGAGCCAGCCAAGCATTGCGGCGAGACGGTACAGTGGGAATTAAAACGCTCGCTTTCTCATTAATCTCTCCATCTCTTGCACCGTGTCTTAACCAGCTGATACAACAGGCAGTAACCACCATTCGCCAGCTCGGGCCAACACACAGCGTTAGCGGTGCCTACTTCTTCTCTCTCATCACCATGTATAGAGAGACTCGGCAGCTAAACCAGGGCTTTTCAGGGTTTAATCTTTTCGGCCCACTGCTGTTTGAGTCGTACATCTCGAGCAAACTAGCACTGCATTCCTGTGGACAGTGAGACTTCCACCCATGTTTCAAATTCAGTGTTTGAGATGTAAAAGTCTTTCAGAGTAGGTTTTCAGACTCTTTACAGCTGTGGTAAATGGAAATGAGTGTCTCCAACACAAATATATCTGACCATTAGTGAAGCTCAGTTTGTCTCTGACTGTTTATATGGATGTCAATGATGATAAAACAGTGGAAAATCTAAAATAAATCCAATTTCTTGGGGGGCAATAAGGTCTTACAACACCCTGCATGTATTCCTCCACCAAGAACGGGTTTAGTTTTAGACCTCAGGCATCAGGTGGCCCAACCACAACTATTTAATGGAATAACTTGAGGTGTCTGGTTCCATTCACCACAATGCGAACAGTTCTGACATTCAGGAGCGTTTTCCACCAAACTCCCCCTCAATTACTCTCTTTACAAGAATGTAATTATGCAGAAATTAAAATAAAAAAGTGAAATTTCCCTTTCGCCACAGTGGCATTTGTGATCTAGAACTAATCATCCAACATCACCAATGTGGTAAATGCAATCATATCCTCACAGCAATGTTCCACTAATACCTGTGATTACAGGAGAAATACTGGAGGACAGCAGAGGACCTGTACGAGGTCAGTGGCACCTGTAATCTTCTCTATAGAACACTTCTTTACTTACACACACACACACACACACACACACACACACACACACACACACCCACACCCACACACACCACATGTGCCATACAGATGGAGTGTGGACAGAGTCCCTTTCTAAAGACAAATGGGGAGGGGGAGAAAAGAGAAATGGAAAAATTAAACTAACATTAATTCTTCCATTCCATTAATTCTGCAGGAGATGAAAGAGCTGCGATGTAATTTCTAGTATTTATTTATCCTTAAACGCAGGAACCAGCCGCATACTTTCTCTCCAAAGCCCTGATTGCTACTCTGCTAAATAGACTGAAATGTGCAACTTTTGGAAAAAGAGGGGATTAATTAAATGTTTATTTCTCTTCACCCACACCCTGAGTGCTGGAGACGGGGGAGGCAGACAGAGAAAGAAAGACTGGAAAAAGAAAGAAAGAAAAAGAGGGGGAGGAAACAAATAGGGTCAGAACGAGAAAAAGAAAGGCCAGAAAGAAGAAAACAGAAAAGCAGAGAAAGCGAGTTAGGAGAAAGAAGTAGAGAAAGAAAAGGCAGAAAGAGATGAGAACAAGAAACAAAGAAAAAATAGTGGGAAAAGGAGAAAAAGAGAGGCAGAGTGTGAGAGGGAGAGCAAGGGAAAGAGAGTGGAAGACTAGAAAGAGACAGGAAAAGGCAGAAGGACAGACAAGAGAAAATGGAGAAACAGAGAAAAGGAGAAAAAAGGGAAGACAAACGTGAAAGACAAAGAGAGTGAGGAAAATAGAGAGAAAAAATGAAGAAGACAGAAAGAGAGACAAGAGGAAACAGCCAAAAAAACAAGAAAATGGAAGTAAAAGTAATGAGAAAGAGGAAAAAGAGTGTGAGAGCGAGAGACAGCAAGGGCGAAAGGGAGGAGAAGGAAGAAGAGAAAGAAAAGACAGGAAGAGAGATGAGATGAAATCAAAAAAGAAAGAGAAAGACAAAAACGAGTGAGAGATAAAAAAAGAGAGAGAAGGAGAGTTTGTGTGTGTGTGTGAGAGAGAGTCAGTCTCTGTTGTTTTTTTTTTTATGCCATCAATCTGGAGGACAAAACGTTGATGTCTCTGTCATCAACGGACTGAACCACGTCAGCGCGGCGGGAGTGTGTTGGGGGGGTTGTTATTTCTAAATTTGTTGGACTGATCCACTGCCAGATGACGCAGGACAGAGAGAGAGAAGGCATTTCAGGCGACGAGCGGGCAAGAAAGTGAGCAAGTGAATGAGTGAAGAAGTGATTGGCCTGAGTCACAACTCGGCATGAGAGACACGGACAAAACACCTTTAGTCCTTACACGCACGCACGCACGCACACACACACACACACACACACACACACACACACAGAAACACACACACAAAGACACACACACAGAGACACACACACAGAGACACACACACACACACACACACAGACACAGACACACACACACACACACACACAGACATACAGACACAAATAGACGCACAAATACATCCACAGACACCCTCATGCACTACCAGTCAAAAGTTTTTGCACATTACAGATTTTTACCTCTTATCCATCTATTTCATAAACTGAAGATTTTTATTCTTGTTAAACCGGAAAGTCATTGAGTGAACAACTAAAAATGAAAATATGTCAAATAAAACACCTGACTCCTATTAACTGTTTTTGTGGTGATGCAGAATCAAATTCTAGACTGTCCTTTAACTTTAAATGCACTCATTAACTGTTTCAGCACTTAATAGCCCATTAAATAGCTAACACTGATCTGGTGATTAATATTACAACTATAATTATATTAAATGGAAGGTCGGTTGTGATGGATTAAAAAAAAAAATTCTAATAAAGACTCAAATGGTTAACATACTGTAAATTTATGAGTAAAGAATATTGAGTGTGTTTTTGCTAAATATGCAGTGAGTAACATGCAAATGAAGAAAATATCAGTGTTATAAAACTTCTGAGTGGTAGAGTACAGACATTATAAAGTAAACTTTAGCGCTACATCATTACATTAATGATCCACAGATTAAAGAAATCACAGGTGTTAACAGATCAGGTAAAACAAGCACTTTGTAAATCTAACAAAACACACATGAACAGAGAGAGAAACAGAGAGAACAAAAAGAGATGACAGAGAGGGAGGGAGGAAAACAAGAGAGAGAACGGAGAGAGACTGAAAAAAATCAGAATGAGAGAAAGAGGAAAATAAGAAAAACAATGAAAGAGAAGGAGATAAAAAGACAGTGAGCAGAAGACAAGAAAAAGATAAAGAAGGAAATGGGGAGAAAGAGAAAGAAAGAGAGTGAAGGAGAGAGTGAGGATTAAAGAAAAAGAACTGGAAAGAAACAGGAATGTGAGAGAGAGAGAGAGAGAGAGAGAGAGAGAGAGAGAGAGAGAGAGAGAGAGAGAGAGAGAGAGAGAGAGAGAGAGAGATGTGGTAGAGAGAGAGATGTGGTAGAGAGAGAATGTGAGGAGCGGCCAGACAAATGTACATTAAATTACGGTCCATTACAGCAAAGAAAAAAAACACATCTTTGCCATCTGTTCTGCTGAGCTGCGGCTCCATATTAAAGCAGACAGGTGTCCAAATATTTATAAAACACACACTGTATTTTCTGCGTTTTTAAAAATGACCCTCACTAATTGAACACAAACTAACAATCGCTTCGAAAACAGGGAGAGAAACGAGCTGCGCGGCGATCAGAGCCACTCAGAACGTCATCAGTAACGGCCTTCACACACTGATGAGCCTAAACACACACACTCAAATATATGTACACATATACCCGCTCCCTCACACACACACTCCGCTCTCTCTCTCACACACACACAAACTCCGCTCTGCTCCCTACCTCACACAGAGACACTCCGCTCCCTCACACACACACACAAATATATGTACACATATACCCGCTCCCTCACACACACACACACACACACACACACACACACACACACACACACACACACACACACACACACACACCACTCCCCCACACACACACACAAATATACGTACACATATACCCGCTCCCACAGACATACACACTCCGTTGCCTCACACATATACCCACTCCCTCCCACACAAACACATGCACACACTCCACTCCCTCACACATACACACACACACTCCACTTCCTCACATACTGGCCAACTGTCCCAACACACTTTTATCTTCAGTTCCCCCACACGCCCCTTTCTCCTGGCGGCTGCAAACGTCCAGCCTGACTGGGACTTCTGTCCTGTCCTCTCCGGGAGGGACGGCCTGTCAGCAACGATGACAACAACTTCACCAAACTTCCTCCTCCTGTTCTCTCCATTCTCTCCGCTCGACATTATGAAAATGCAGTGGGGGGGTGGGCGGGCGACCCGAGTGGCTCGCCTCATTAATCAGCGCGTCTAATAAATCCTCGTGCCTCGTCCCTGACAGAGCATCAGTCAGCGGCCGGCGGGGCCCGCGGGACGGGGTCAATCACAAACTCATCAAATGCGTCATTTCGCCTCTCCATTTAGACGAGCGGCGCTTGTTTATGGGAAAGATATCAGGTGTTCTGGAATGAGGAGCGGCGCTGACACGCCAGCGCCATTAATCAGGCCTTGATTACGGACGACGAGCGAGGTTGTTTATCCTAATTTCATTCATTTCGATCAACAAAGAAAACACGAGCGAATACAGCCATTAGCGGCGGGCCAGGATGGCACGATTATTCCCCCCCTATTAAATAAAGTGATGATGAATGGGCCAATACTAACTAAAACAAAGACAATTTTATTACTTCAATTTAAACCCCCATCCCCACAGCTCCACCCTCCCCCACAAACTGTAAGTAATGGCGGCGTATAAAAGAGTCTTTTCAAGCTTGGGCTAAATGAGTGGGAATGGAGGGCAGCCAATGTGAGAATAAATACAAGGCGAGGCAGTCGAGACTGGAAAAGTGTTCTAAAACTGTTTTTTTGAGCCCCGCCTCCCAATTAGCGGCAAACTTTCAGCCCTGTTTAGTATTGAAATCAGTGGGTGAGCTAGTTAAGGCTGTCAACAACTATCTGAAGGCACCCGAGAAGGCAGGACTGGTGGGTTTTGATCATGCAAGGCTGGCCATCAAAAAGCCCTGGTGGCCCCGTCCACGCAGCGTAACAGCATGGGACCACGCCCGCCGCGCTCTTTCGGCCGGTTAATGAAAAACATATTCTGTTAATGGGTGGAGGTGGACACAGGGCCAGACGGTCCAATTGAGTTAGCATGTCTAACGAGCCTCAACGCTAACGGGGTTTAAAGTCAACAGCAGCATGTTAACAGATAGTCCGATGCCTCGCCGTCAACCCCCCAAAAATCACTCAAGGAAACCGCTCAGGGGCCTCTTTGTCCCACTGCGAACTGAATTTGCAAAAAGTGATCTATAAGTGGGCAAAACTTTTGCACACTCTCTCTTCATGTGTGTAGCCAACTGATCAATTAAGGGTTCTAATAGGGGAAGTTTGCTTCTTATTAAGACATTGCTGTGAGGATTTGATTGTAAGAGGGCACAAGTGAGGTCAGGAACTGATGCTGGAGGGTCAGTTTTGGATGCCGAGGGGGGGGGTTTGGGGGGGGGACTCAGAGTCAGGGGAGGAAGGTTCTGTTGATCAGTGCTTTTCTATGG
>JBBPCX010000040.1:29117412-29122789 GCA_037974365.1 Hydrocynus forskahlii | reverse complement strand
TCAGTATACTGGTGGTGCTGAATGCTGAGTGGTTGGAACTCCTTTATCTAGGCTCCTTGTATCTTTAGGTACTTTGCCGCCCATTGCAGTAAAACCTTTACTCCCATTTTTTTCATTTAATCTCCTCAAAAATCAAGACCCTCACAACGTGATTCAAAGCAAAATATAAAAAGAAATGAAGGGTGGCCCCAGACTTTTGCACTGTACTGTTTTTCAATAAATCCAGCCAATAAAAACCTTCCATGGAACTATTTGTGTATTTATAATACCCTTGTCATTATAAAGAGAATATACCTGTAATGTGCAGAGAACCTTGTCAAATTCAAACCAAAAACAAGAAAACATGCCTCCAAAAAACGTCTCCAAACATGACCTTGATCAACCGACATCACTGGTTACTGAACCACATCCTGCTCGTCATTAAGGTGGAGCAGAACTGTGGATGCGGTTTAGCACTACATATGAAGTTCAGTTCATTTTTACAGTTCACAGGTATTCATACTGTGTCCTAAACCACATCCACAAGTTTGGTGACCTTAATGAAAAGCTGGATGAGGTTTGAGGGTCCAGAGGGTCAAGAGCTAGGGATGAAAATATCTGGGTGACTTTTGACTTCTAGTGTTCGTGATGTTAGCCTCGTAGCTCCAGTTCTAAACTAAAGAAGCCAAACAGCAGAAAACGTGTATTTAATCAAAACAGTTTTATATTTAATTTCCTAGTGAACTGTGAGTTTGTTCAGAAGTGAGTGTATTACTTTTGATGGCAGATTAGACAGCCAAATAAATAAAGCTAGCAGGTGTCGAGTGCCCTTATGCAGCCTGTCCGCAGCTATTCTGGTTTTAATTGTCGTTTTTGTTTGTTTCCTGTGTTGAATTAGTTTGTTGAGTAGCTGACTAAAGTCGTGTTTATGGTTTAATGGGAACATATGGGTTTACTGAATAATGTGTAGGTGCTAAAGAGGTGGCCAAACTCCCTCCTACCACAGGGAGAATGAATGGAATGAATGACCCCCCATCTGGAATAGCGCGCTCGAGAGAGCTTGGGACATCTGGGTAGAGAGAGGAGAGACAGGTTTGTCAACACATACACAAACACACTCATTAACTATCCCATATACCAATTGTTCCCCTCCCAGGGGGGCCCCTACACTATATAATGAAATATTTTTCCAAATCACTGTTCATGTGTGCTGTTCATGTGTGTTTATGGTGGAAATTTACTCCACATGTAATATCATCTACCATCATCGAGGCACAATACTATGATTGGTGTGTTAGGGCAGGTGTCCAAAAAAAGGACACTTACCCGTATCTTAAGCACATAGTCTAAACAAGCACAGGAAATACAGAGGAACCTAATCGAGAGCCTTACCTCTTTTCACTGTACACACCAGAGCTGTATTATTGAACTCGTAACGTCTAGAGGAACAGCTCACACCAACTTTAAACCTCTAGAAGAACAGCTCACATCAGTTCTAAACATCTAGAGGAACAGTTCACATTAAGAGCTGCATTATTGAACTCAGCTTCTAGAGGAACAGTTCACATCAACTTTAAACTTCTAGAGGAACAGCTAGCAACAACTTTAAACTTCTAGATGAACAGCTCACATCAACTTTAAACTTCTAGTGGAACAGCTAATGACTGAGCTATCAAACTCTAAACTCCTCGAGGAACAACCCAATTCTAAGGATCAAGAAGAAAAGCTCATATCAGAGCTGTAGTACTTAACTCTTAACTTCTAGAGGAACAGCTCACACCAACTTTAAACCTCTAGAAGAAAAGCTCACATCAGTTCTAAACTTCTGGAGGAACAGCTCACATCAGTTCTAAACTTCTGGAGGAACAGCTCACATCAGTTCTAAACTTCTGGAGGAACAGCTCACATCAGTTCTAAACTTCTAGAGGAACCACTCACATCAGTTCTAAACAGGAACAGCTCAGATCATATATTATCCAACTCTAAACATCTAGATGAACAGCTCACATCAACTTTAAAATTCATGTGGAACAGCTCATGCCAGAGCTATCAAACTCTAAACTCCTAGAGGAACAACCCAATTCTAAGGATCAAAAAGAGCAGTTCACATCCAGATCTGACCAAGCCAACTCTAAATATTCAAAAGAACTGCACAAATCGAGAGCTGAACAAATAATTTCTAAAGATCTAGTAGAACAGTTCACATCTAGAGCCACTGCCAGGAGTTTCATGTTGGAATGAGGTTCATGCTCACATGATTTTCCAATCATCCAACAAATCATCCACCCACAGCCAGTTCTTCAGTAAACCAGCGGCATTCAGCACCACCAGTATACTGATCACCGCCTGATCATCTGGAATCATCTGGCCCTGTTTCTTCACTGGTTTAGGACTTAAGTTAGATGGTCTTTGTTCTGCTTGAATGATTCATACATAGGTCAGTGTGTGTCTTAACAAACAAAAAACATTCCTCTGAAACTGGTCAGGTTCAGGGACTGGACTGGAAATGAGAGTCTTTGAAAGTCCTTCAGGAAGCCTGGAGAACTGTTCCTCAAGACTATATTAAAATACAAGAAAGTCTGGAACTTTGGAAGCAAAATATGAAGAAATGATGGGTGGCTTTGTACGGTACAGTATATTGGTCAGGCCCAAGTCTAGCATAAACCGAGCCATTTAGCATGAACCGAGCCTCTCAAGCACATGTCGCGAGCTCATCCAGCACACACCCAAAACACACCCATGCCCCCTCCCATGAATGTGTGTTCAGTCAGTTTCACAGCTGCGTGAACAGAGATGTCTTCCTTCCTCATGACAGGATGGTTCAGCCTGTTCAATATGAATGAGAGCTTAGTGACTGCATGTGAGTGTGTGTGTGTGTGTGTATGTGCACAGATCTGAGAAATTGTGTCCATTCACTGCACCAAGTTACCAATTCAGCATGAAAATATCAGAAATAAAAATGTAAAACTGTACGTTCTGGAATCAGTTGTGAAAATTGGGCACCTGGGTGCAGCCTATTAGAGTACAATGGGTGGGGCTTACGTTAAATGAATGGTTGTTAAATGAAGTAAATGAAGGGTTTTATCTGAGGGGCTCATATAACCCTGAAATGACACATTTTCTTGAATTTCCAAAATTTTACATTGTGAATTTTTATTTTGTGAAAGTTGTCCCAATATGTTAAACAATTAATCTTCTGGTATATGTATTATGTGTTTTGAACTCTAATGTTCTGTTCACATTTAACAACATCCTTTATACTTGGGGTCAATTTGACCAGCAAATGACTCCAGAAACTGGTTTCCAATACTTTTTGTTTCTTTTTTGACCACCTAAATAGCACATGAAATAAACGTGCAAACGTAAATAAAACCCCTACAGCGGGAAATATCAAAGTTCTGGTGGAAAATATATTTCTCCCCATGTCATGTGACCTGTCAGTGGTTCTCACACTCCTACAGGTCTGATTATGTTCAGTTTTGGGACAGTCCTAAGACAGTCCTGAGTCCTGAAACGGTCCTAAGACAGTCCTGAGTCCTGAAACGGTCCTGAGACAGTCCTGAGTCCTGAAACGGTCCTGAGACAGTCCTGAGACATACCTGCAGCCTGAAGAACCATCTGGAGTCGCACCTTGGCCTGCTCAGCTGGCGTCTGCAACCACAAAAATAAAGAAATAAATAAACAAACAGCTGTGAACGCACGTACCAACAGACGCATCAATAATACAGGCATTTTCCATATAAGGGGAGCTCTAAAGGGAGCATTCTTTTTTTTTTGGAGCAATAAATGAAATAAATGCACCTAAAGAAGAGACACCTAACTTAAAAAAGGAAAGAAATTCTCTGTCAACATCATCAAATTTTAAGTACAGGAGAGATTAGAATAGTTGTCCCAATAGCTGCTGAGTGGATTTACTGCGTGTGTGTGTGTGTGTGGATGATTTGACAGCTCCAGTGGAAATCAGCACTTGTATTTTTGACACCACTCAAAAAAAGAACAAAAAAAAAAAATCAGCATGTAATTCCAATATCCCGGCGATTAGATTTGCCCTCTTAATTGTCAAGAAAGACGAATTGTATGGTAAGGAAGTTATAAACGGATATAGATTGCTCTCAGTGGCAGGCGTGCATTTGTGTGTGCATGTGTGTGTGGGGGGGGATTACGGAGAAATTAAATGCTAATAGGATGAAATTTGAATGTGGAGCGTGTGTGTGTTGGCGGCGCGAGGCTGCGGCTGACAGCCCTGACGCACATTATTCAGCATAAATTTGATTTATCAAACTGTAAAAGTTGTCACTTTGTAAAAACGTCATTCCGGGTGGCGGCGGGGGAAATATAATGACCCGCTTTAATGTAAAACTGTCACTCCGCAGTGTCTTAGATGACAAACACATCCACCTCTCCTCTCCAAGCTCCTCGCTTTTCCGCTGGCGCGTTTAAAAACGAAGAGATCCCCCCGTCTCAACCCCCTGCACCCTTTTTAACGTCACATCTTATCGGAGGACGGTATCAAACGGCTCGGGAGCGCCGAAATGGATTTATGGATGGTGACAGAGAGAGAAGTGGCACAGGCAGTTCTGTGAGGCTGAGGCTGCAACGATAGTGCAGCTCTGATATCAACACTGAGAACAGGAGTGCAAATGATGCACACAAACAATACATAAAAACCAAAAACCCATTTAAATTATATTACAGCAGAATAGTATTAATATGTATCGCATTACATGTATTAAAAAGACCATGGAATGCATTGCATATTTGTATGTATTACTATGCGTAACAAGAAAAATTCACAAAAAAAAAAAAATCAAATCCACCACAGGAAAGAAATTTAAAACCTACTGATACAATTCTGTCTCAAAAAATTTAAACACCACAAAAAAATAAACCAACACTTCAAACAATATTACAAAATATATCCCCTGAGAGAAGTCGACAAGTTGTGTGTTTTTCTGTGTGTGCACACTTATGTACACAATGCAATCTCTGCCTCTGATTGGCTTACACTGACATGCGTTCCTTGACTTAACCAATTATCATAGTCACTTCATAAAAAGGGCGGTAACCAAGAATCTAAACACAAGACCAGAGGCAGAGGTTACAGACACACATCACATGTGTGGAGATACTTCACTCTAGACCAAACAAACAGCATGGTGACCTGCACAATCTACAAGTCAGTAACAGTACACGGCACCTCAAACGGCATCCGCTAGCTAACACGGGTGATGCTGCACTGCAGGAAGTCGTCCAGTCCAGAGGAGCGGAGTAGCTTTACAGTAAATCCTCTGACTGATAAGAAAAAACATCAGATCACAGACCCGCTTGTTAATTTAATCGTTAAAGATGTGAGACCTTTGGCTGCAGGCGAAGGCTAATGTTAGAGAGAACTTTAACA
>JBBPCX010000040.1:29109912-29112412 GCA_037974365.1 Hydrocynus forskahlii | reverse complement strand
TTGCTTTAAAATAATATGCTAATATTTAAATAATAATACTAATACTATGCTACTCCTACTATTGCTTCTGCTAATAATTATAATAATAGACTTACACACTAAAAAGAGGAAAGGCTCCAACAGAGCTGATGGAGGAAACAGAACCCGGATGTTCCATGCCCCCACCCAGACGCAGAACACACAGCGGGCCAATAAGGGCGTGTATTAAAAAGACGTGCTAAATGCAGGCGTTTCTGATGAAAAATAACCTGCTGCACATCAGTCATCACTGAACAGGAGAGGATCACGTACAACTGATCGGTTCTCCTTCAAACAGACAGGACTCTGATCTCGCTTGTCTTAAAACAGCTGCCAGGGGGCGGTGCCAATATGCTGTTAGAGCGGGGGGGACGCATCTTCAAAGCACCTTCGGCGGAGTGGGGATCGTTTAAAACTACAGGGAAGAGGAGGAAACACGGCGGAGCACAGCTGCTCAAACGTCACACTCCATTCATCTGCCTTCACACGAAGCTAGCGATCAGAATTCAGACCGGACGCCCAGCTGACCGCTCTCTTAACAGAACACCTTACCAGGGAGACGTGCAACAAAGAGAAAAAAAGAAAAAAACGATGAAAACTATCAAACTCCATTTTCAACATTTGAGCATCTATGGCGTTGCTAAAACACCACACAAGTGCACACTGGTGTACAGTCATGTGACTGTTGCTGTGGTAACCGTATCCCTGCCCAGGTGAGGGGTGATGCTGTTAGCCACTATGTGCTTAGAAAGCAAAATAATATTGTGTTTAAAGAGCATTTACACTGAAGTTCAGAGTTTAATGTGCACTCAACAATTCATTCAGCATCTGTGAATTTGAAAAAAAACCCAAAAAAAACAACGTCCAGTTTATTCAGCAAAAAAGTTGGGAAAACTGAGATGGAGGGACAAATTTTCTATTGCTGATCCAATGAAAACAATTTTACTGTCTTCTGTCAGACTCTAATTTGTAAATAACCTGCTTACAGTACGGCTCTACAGTCAGTGACATTACTAGGACTGACTGAAACCTGCTTGCACTACAGCTCTACATTCATTGATGTATCTAGAACTGACTGAAACCTGCTTATACTTCGGCTCTACAGTCAGTGACGTGTCAAGAACTGACTCAAACTTAACCTCCATAGGGCCCAGATGAGTGTTTTCTTGCTACATGATTCCTCTTCCTAAAGGCCTTTTGTCCAGCTTCTAAAGACCTGATCAATCAGAGAACTTGCTTGTCTGTAAATAAAACACAGTGAAGAACAACGCTCCATAAGATTTTTTTTCAAGCCTTTTCTTCCAGTCAGTGTCAGAAAAGCACTAAATGACCTCTAAGTCCAAAGCCCAATGTCACCTTTTCCATCCACCCTTCCCTCTTTTCTTCACCTCGTTTGACGTTTTATCCCTCGTTTAGTCCCATTTTTCATTCGCTTTTCCCGTCCTATCCCCTCTTCCCTCTAAAAGAAGAAGAAAGACGGAATAAAACCCAAAAAATGACACCACATACAGTATCCAGAACCCCCCGGAAAAATGCAATATTCTGTTTTTAATATCCAGGTCTATAAGATCAGGGCAGAGATGGGCTCCAGTGCAATATGTTTATTTATATATTTATTAAAAAAAGAAAAAAGAAAAAAATCCACCTATCAGAGGGGATCCATCCGGGCGGGCCGCCTATAAAATATAATGTTGTGTATGGATATACTTTTATATATAATCTCAATATGGAATCGGAGGCCTTTTTACAATGTGCCATACTTCAGGAAGGCACTAACAGCATTTTGGAAAGCGGAGGCTGTTCATCTTGGTGTCTCCAGCAGGCACAGCCGCTGCATAATAATGCGCTTCCCCGGCTCCAAAATGTTATTTCGCCAGCCTGGGCTCATCTCTCAAACTTCACCACTTTTACAATTTCCCAAACTTTTATTTCCTTCATTATTGCCAACAAGGTTTCATTACGTATTTAGAATGTAAACAAGCCTGAGTAATGACGCCCTCCGTCTAGCCAGCGTCTCCTCACACCGCTGGCCATATTCCTCCTCTCAGGGGCAGCACTGCAATGTGTGTGGGATTTAATGTGTAGGCGTAGGTTCGATATGCAAATTTCACAATACTATGCGATGCGTCTATGGTAGGCTACTTTTTATTAAGTAAATAAGAAATGCCAGCATTCATTCTGCTTTTATTTTTTGTCAAAGTCTATTGGAGGCATCATTAAAGCTTGAGGTTTTCATTATTTGTTTTAGTCTATAAGTTCACTGGGCAAATATAATAAAATTTGCTGGTAAAAATTTTAATTAAGCATTACTTGATAACACTGATAGCCTAAGCGGTCATGACAGACAGACTATGTCAGGGGATACGACGACATCACCACCACCATCAAAGCCATTATTCTTTTTTAGTCCAGTCCCTGAACCTGGCCAGTTTCAGAGGAATGTTTCTGTTTGTTAAGACACACAGTGACCTACGTATGAATC
>JBBPCX010000040.1:29074022-29086166 GCA_037974365.1 Hydrocynus forskahlii | reverse complement strand
ATCAGTATACTGGTGGTGCTGAATGCTGAGTGGTTGGAACTCCTTTATCTAGGCTCCTTGTATGTTTAGGCACTTTGTAACCTGTCGCAGTGAAACATTTGTTTTCGCACCAACAAAGCGATTCCTACCAAATGTAAACATACCTTATCTTTCCTAATTAACATATACTGTGCTTCCAGACAAAATGCCAGAGGTGAACCCTCCAAAACACACACGCGCTTCACTAATTTAATTCTGTTTCAGCCCAGACAGGGCCCTAAGTCTTGCTTAAGGAACAACAGTACATATACTCTTCCTCACATCCCTTGCTGTGTATGAACATTGAAAATGAGCTATTAGAGGATTAACTGCTGACACAAACGCTTCCATCCTGCTTCCATGGAGTCTTCCTGCAGCACCAACCTTTAACCTTCTTGCAAAGGGCTGCCGATTTTCCATCTGACAAACTGATCCGAATTCTTCAGAGGAGACTGAAGTAAAGTGTCACAACAGGTCCTTCAGAAGCCAGCAAGAGCCCATTAAGGAGAAAAGAGAGGAGGTCACTACCACATCACGAGGCAACCTCTCTTCCAGAGACTAAGCAGCTCCTGGAGCAGTGTGAGCAACAGAGGACAAGTTTGAGTCAGAAACATTGAGGAGAATCAGAGCCGAGTTTAAATCAGAAACACCAAGGAGAATCAAGGATGAGTTTAAATCAGAAATGCTGAGGAGAATCAGGGACGAGTTTAAATCAGGAACGGTGAGAGCACTCAGGGACGAGTTTAAATCAGAAACACTGAGGAGAATCAGGGACGAGTTTAAATCAGAAACACTGAGGATAATCAAGGATGAGTTTAAATCAGAACTGCTGAAGTGAATCAGGAACAAGTTTAAATCAGAACTACTGATGTTAATCAGGGATGAGTTTCAATCAGAAACACTGAAGAGATTCAGGGATGAGTTTAAATTAGAAACGCTGAGGAGATTCAGGGGTGAGTTTAAATCAGGTCTGAAATTTTCAATCAAGCTCAAATGTGTCCAGAACTCTAAGGAGGTCAGTCCCAACTTAAAGAATCACAGTCTGAATCCGAACCCAACTGTAGCGTCACAATATCTTCGTACCTCAACTGTATCTGAAAAAACTCTACCTGAACTCTTATACCTGAAAATAACACCTGAATCAACTGTAGTGGCAGACATTCTCTCTGAATCGACAAAAAAAAAATTTGCATCTTGATGGATGTAATATTTTTATTCAATCAAAAATTGGATCAGCAGATTGTCCGCATGTGCTTAATTTCAAAGATCCTAAAGGAAAAGACACCACCCACAAAACCAGCAGCCAAATACTTGTGGTCAAAGGAGCACTGTCACACACGCGCACACACAGAGACACCAAAGACTGACACTTAACCTGTTTAACTCCCGTCATTACATGCATATGCCTAGACTCACTCTCTCTCTCTCTCTCTCTCTCTCTCTCTCTCTTTCTCTCACACACACACACCCCACAATTACTCATTTACCCTTTGCCACCAGTGAAAAGCAACACGATCGCTTTACAACGTCTCGTCTTTTTCGATAAATTTTGCATGAAAACACGTCGTGCAGGGCACAGAGATGCCTGCTGTCATCCTAGAGGTGTGATAAATGTTTAATGAAAACAACACCACACGCGGCTGTGTCAGCCCCCCGCTAAGGCTGTCACCCCCTTTGATCCTATCTCTCTCTCTCTCTCACACACACACACACACACACACACACACACACACACACACACACACAAGCAGTGTGGGGAAGTGCATTCAATCGTCATTCTGCAACCTGGATGCAAAAAGGTAGGCTGAGCTGTGTGTGTGTGTGTGTGTGACAGAGGTTAACAAAATGGCATCTTGCAAAAGACAAAAGGGCTTAAGAGAGTAAAAATATATCTGATGGTTGTCAGAGATAAGGCAAAAAAGCATTAAAGCACAACTTTTAAAGTGTGTGCCTGCGCGCGCGCGTGTGTGTGTGTGTGTGTGTTCCTATGCGTACCTGAACAGTGCTTAATGTTCCATGTTGTAGAAGAGTGACAGCTGTGAAGGGACACCTGGAGCAGGTTAAAGGAAGCTTTGATCCAGTGCCACACACACACACACACACACACACACACACACAAACTGCTACTCTTGCAGCCGTACTCCACTCATCACTGCGCTAATTGCACTCCATTCCTCATCATTTCACTCCGATCATAATCTTCATCAGAGCCGAGATGCTGCTGATCGTTTACCTCTGTCGCCAGGACAACGTAATACTGGGTTTTAGGGTCCAGACATCATTTTACAGGCTTTGAGTTCTCGAGTGGTGTCCCTGACACCTGTTCTCAACATCACCCCGAAAAAACGAAATTTCCAGTAGTGCAATAGTTTTGCCACCTTATTGGTGCAAAAATACTATTTGATTTCTGTCAAACTGTCTTCTCCTTTAGCATTAAGAATGATATAGTCCCTCTAAAACAAGATGTGATCACAAGCAAATTTTGACTGGACAAAATTTGAAAAGTTGAATGAATTTAGCAGAACGTCACCGTTGGAAGGCCATTTTACGTGAGAAGAAAAAAAATTGCTCTTAACTCTCAATGGAAGTTAATGGAACAAGAAGCAGTTGTTAATGGAATATACACATATATAAATTACCACAGTGCACAATAGTGTCTGTGAAGGTGACCAGGTTGTGTAGAGTCCAGTTCAGCTGGAAGGACACGAGGGTCCCTAAGCCCCCTGGGGTTTCCATAATGCTCACGTACCCTCAGGGACACGGCCTTCTGGTCTGCTCCGCTAATCATATTTCTAAAACCATTATTATTATTATTATATTTCCCAGACAGAAATGCACTCATGTAGAAGAGACACACACACACACTCACACACACACACACACAAACACACATTTACACACACACACACACACATATATGCATGGACACCAAAACCGGACTGATTACATCAGACACACTGATACAGTCCGGAGAAACTGGAGTGATGTGCTTCAGTCTGTGCTTATTATTTACACACTTCTGCTCAGACATTTGGAATCAGTCGTTGCATCAAAGATTCACGTTATTTTAAACACAATAATAACTTATTTTAAAATTTACACATTTTATGAACAGCAAAAGGCATTTTAAGAGCTTTTTCTTTTTGTTTATTATGCCCTGTAAATATATACATGGTTAATTTTTCTACACCATTTCTATTTATTGGGGGAAAGAATGTGTGCCATAACTTTTGCACAGGTCATAATTTATGCTTACATTCTTCCACTATAGTAAATAAATAAAAAAATAATTGACTTACATGTAATAAATAAACATTACTTATTTATATTTAGAAAGCAAAGCAAAATGTGTTATTTGGCTGAAACCTTTGCACATGACTGCACTTGTAATCATTAATAATATAAGCAAAAATATATAATGTATAACAATTTCTCACCCTTGGGCTCAGTGCTTTTAAGAGACATTCGGTAGCTTAATGTTGATGGATTTTGATGCCTGATGGACAGAACCTTACAGCTCTGACCATGACAACGGCACTGAGTGCGTGTGTGTGGCGGACAGGTTTTGAAAGTGTTATGCTTGAGGCATGGCGAGTGTATGTGTGTGTGTGTGTGTGAGATGCATGCACACAAACACACACACACACACACACACACGCACTGCAATTAGGACATGAAGCAGGAACACCCGAGGCATCCTCCATCTAGCCTGCAGTACAGAGAGTAGCAAACTACAGCACTGGAACTAAGTATCTTCTATAGAGCACACAAGGCGTGGGGAGGGGTGTGTGTGTGTGTGTGTGTGTGTGTGTGTGTGTGTGTGTGTGTGTGTGTGTGTGTGTGCTCTCTCTGTTGATTTCTGTGGTTGTTTCCTCCTCTTGGGCTCTCTATCTGTCCAGTACTCTGCTGGGACACTGCGGAGGGTGCACGCACACACACACACACACCTTCAGGATACTACTGAAAACAGGGGCATGTAGTTTTCTGAGGTTTTCTTCTAACTTCTCCCAATAGACTGTGGGAATATGAACCAAAAAAAAAATATTAACACAAACACTCATAGCCGCAAGTTACAACAAACATACACACATACACACGTGCACACACACATGCACATGTGCACACACACATGCACTCTCTCACTCACTGGGTCAGGGAAAAACAGATTGCTATCAACGTTTTAGGATATTAAAGACTTAATATAAAATGTGTGGAGAGATAGAAGTGGCCTTTGTGTGAGAGATACTGCACTTTATTTGGTTCAGTGATACGGATCAAAAAAGTAATAGTTCTAAATAAGGCTAAATAAACACCAGCATATATACTGTATATACGGTGGGAGCTGCAAATAGCTGTGGAGTGATTGTTTTGATAGCACAACGGGTTTGAGCACAGAAGGTCCACTTTAAAGTAACAGTTTGACCAGCTGAGGCATGTCTGAAGCTCAAATTTTGCTTATGTATTGCAGAAGTCAATAGTCACATAATTTTTTCATCCATAAAACCTATCTGGATCCTCAAACCACATCCAGCATTTCATTAATGTGGATCGTACTTGAGGACATGGTTTAGGACACTGTATTACTTACAGTGAGCTGTAAAAATGAGCTGAACTTCACATCTTTCAGGCGGCGCCAGTGCTTAGGAGCACTCTTGGTCCTAAGGTGGTATATGAAAATAGACACCATTGTGTAGAAAGTCGCCACAGCACTCGGCACCATGCTGAAGTTCAATCTGAGCAACATTTGTCCAGTTTCAGAAGAATGTTTTCTGTTTGTTAAGTCACACAGTGAACAATGAAACATTCAAGCAGAATAAAGCAACTCTAACGTAAGTGCTAAACCAGTGAAGAAACAGGTGCAGATGATTCCAGATGACTAGGAGGTGGTGCTGAATGCTGAGTGGATGGAGAACCTTTATCTAGGCACCTTGCATCTTTAGACACTTTGCAGCCTAAAACATTTGTTCCCGTTACTTTCATTTATTTTAATTGCTAATATTCATTCAAATACTGCAATAACACTATGTATTTTGCATTTTATATTAATAATTATAGTATTGTATTAAATGTTATCAGTGCCCCTCAGGCCTAGTTCTAAAATGCCTATAAAACAGCATGTCTGTATGTTATTGTATGATATGTTATTGATTTATAAGGTTAGGATTGGTGCCGACTGGTTCTTCCTGATGTTCCTTGTCCCTCCCTTTCCCAGCGAACTTCTCCCCAAAGATCAAGTGACTCTATCAGAGTGACAAGCCACTCAAAATGACTGACAGCCACGGGCCACATCATCGCATCACAGCATCTCCCAATCACATTAGGTCGTGCTGCTTCGGGGTGGCAGCGAAACAGAAGCGCTAAAAATGAGAAAAGCAAGTGGAAACTGGTTTAGCTCATGCTCACACACATTACACCAGGGGACAGAGGAGAGTGGCCCTGAGCAAGTGAAGGTGGTTTAAGATGGACTGGCTATGGGGGAGGAATGCAATGGCGGGCCGGTGGGACTGCGAAGACACCAGGTTAGCAGAGCAAAACTGGAGCTAGATGGATGAGGACAACTATGCAGTCTCTGTCTCGACCCCCCGCTGCATCCCACAGACGATGGGGGGGGGGGTGTTAATGAAGAAGGGAGCCAGAGGAGGTGGTGCAAGGGCTCTGTTCACTAAGAGCGAAGAAATGCATCATGTGCTTGTTTTTGGGAACTGAAATGAAATTATCTGGCTATTTTCAACCAGAAAGATGCAAGATGAGCTTTTATGTGCTGTGTTTATTGTGTTTATTGTGTGTATTGTGAATAAACCGTGCCTCTGGAGCAGACCCGGGCATTTCTTAACAGAGCAGGTGAAGGACATCCAGTTCTCACCTGCTCTCCTTGTCTCTCCTCCGCTGTCACAGAGGTGACTTATCCTCAACCTGTAGCAGTGAGGACAACTTTCTGATTCACCCACGCTGGCCATCATTTATTGAGAGTCACAAATTTTTAAATGATCTTCACCCCTTCACTTCTTCCACATTATGTTATGTTACAGACTCTCTACATTAGATCTGAGTATAGTTTTCTTTCACAAAATCTGCACAAACTGGTCCATAATGGGAAAGTGAAAACATGTTTCCAGACATTTTCTCAAATGTATAAAAAATGTGAACATGTAAACACAATAGGTACATAAGTATTCACACCCTTTGCTATGACACTCAAAATTGAGCTCAGGTGCATCCGATTTCCACTGATCATCCTTGAGGTGCTTCTAAAATTGACAAGAGTCCACCTAAGGTAAATTCAGTTGATTGAACAAGATTTGGAATGGCACACACTTGTCTCTATAAGGTCTGACAGTTGACAGCGCATATCAGAGCAGAAACCAAGCAATGAAGTACAGGGAATTGTCTACAGACCTCCAAGACTGGGTTGTGTCAAGGCACAAATCTGGGAAAGATACAAAACATTTCGACAGCACTGAAGGTCCCAAAAAGCAGTCTCCATTTTTCAGAAATGGAAGAATTTGGAACCACCAGGACCCTCTCTAGATCTGGCCTCTCGACCAAACTGAGTAATCGGGGAAGATCGGCCTTGGTCAGAGAAGTGACCAAGAACTCAATGGCCCTTAAGGCAGAGCTCCAGCGATCCTTTGTGGAGACAGGAGACCCATCCAGAAAATCAACCATAGCTAACACACTTTACCAATCAGGCCTTTATGGCAAAGTAGCCAGACGGAAGCCACTCACTAAAAGGCCCATTTAGAGTTTGCCAAAAACACATTAAGGATTTGCAGACTGTAGGAAGCAAAATCCTCTGGTCTGATGAAACCAAATTAGAACTTTTTGGCCTGAACTCCAAGTGTCAGGTCTGGAGAAAAACAGGAAATGCTCATCACCTGGCTAACACTATCCCTACTGTGAAGCGTGGTGGTGGTGGCATCATGCTGTGGGGATCTTATTTCTGCAGCAGGAACTGGGCGGCTAGTCCACAGAGAGGGTAAATGACAGCAGCCAAATATAGAGAGATTCTTCAAGAAAACCTGCTTTGGAGTGCTCTGGAACTCAGACTTGGGTGATGATTCATCTTCCAACATGACAATGACCCAAAGAACAAAGCCAAGATAACAAAGGAGTGGCTTCATGAGCATTCTGTGAATGTCCTTGGGTGGCCTAGCCAGAATCCGGACTTGATAGAAAGACCTAAAATGGCTGTCTACCAGTGCTGCCCATCAAACCTGACTAGGCTTGAGAGGATCTGCAGGAAAGAATGGGAGAAAATCCCCCAAAACAGGTGTGCCAAACTTGTAGAGGCATACCCAAAAAGACCTGAGGCTGTGATTGCTGCCAAAGGTGCTTCAACAAATTATTAAGCCATGGGTGTGAATACTTATGAAACAATGGATCAACAGGCTTTTGGCAATAAAAAAAATGTGCACATCTTTCTAAAAGGTTGTTTTTGCCTTGATATTATGGGGTACTGTGTGTAGATATTTGAGGAAAAACTATACTCAATCTAATTTAGAATAAAGTCAAGTAAAGTGGGCCCCTTATAGTCACATGTGAACACACCACAGCACACAGTGTGAACAATGTGAAATTCTTTCTCTGCATTTAGCCCATATACCCAGTGAAGCAGTGGACC
This sequence comes from Hydrocynus forskahlii, assembly GCA_037974365.1. Taxonomy (NCBI): domain Eukaryota; kingdom Metazoa; phylum Chordata; class Actinopteri; order Characiformes; family Alestidae; genus Hydrocynus; species Hydrocynus forskahlii. Next base: position 29,078,527 of record JBBPCX010000040.1, on the reverse strand, counting down.
GCCACCAACGAGGGGTGGCTTTGTAGGGGCGGTACCTTGCTCAAGCCTACCTTAGTGGTGTCACTAGCAGTCCAGGGATTCGAACCCACAACTTTCTTGTGGCACTGTATATATACGTGTGTGTGGTGTGTGTCTGTGTGCGTGTGTTCATTGTGAGTGCTTAAATATTGAGTATCAGACAAAACAGACCGTACTGACACACAGCTGTTCCAGAAGTAAAGACCATTCCAATCACACACTTAAAGAAAACCATCACAGTGCAACCTTCCACAATAACATATCACCCTGTCGCTCGCCCTGATTTACACCTCTGAAATTCACAGGAGGCTACATATGAGAGAGAGAGTGTAGAGAGAGAAAGAGAGAGAGTAAAAGAAAGGTAGATAGTTAGAGAGAATGAGAGAGAGAGAAAGAGTGAAAATTATGAACAAACTCCTACCCTTGCTTTTCCTTTTCCTTCGCTTTTGCATCGCTCTCTTTCCCTTTCTCTCGTTCTCTGTCCCGTCCTCTCTCTCTATCTCTCTCTCTCTCCCAGGTCTTGCGCTGGCTGCGGTCTCGGTCTCGGCTGCGGCTGCGCCTCCTGCTGGACCTGCCGCTGCTGCGACTGCGGGACCTGCGGTGACGGGAGCGAGACCTGCACACACACACAAAAACACAAACCAGGTGAAACAAACAAATCAAACGAACCTGAGATATCATAATTAGTGTACATTCCTGGAAACCTGACATTACTGGTTGATATTAATTTGCCCCGCCCACAGGGGCATGGCAATGTCATCGAAAAACAACATATTTTTAAAAAACAGCTAAAGTTACACATTGATGGCAGATTAAAGGAAAATGAGAATTAAGTGTTTTAGCTGATGTACACTACAGGCCAGGAGTTTGGGCCCACCCTCAGCTTTCAAAACAAAAAAAGGAGAACAACCACCCCGACCTCAGTACAATCCAAACTTTCATTACAAAAAACGTTAGAAATACTTAAACAATTGTAACTGAACGGTTTCTAAGTGTAACATTATACACTGTAAGTGAAGTTTGATGGACGTGAAAGTTCATGAATGAGTTCCACCAAAGTAACCCCCCATGCCATTATCACAGCAGTACAGACTCACTATACCCTTTTCAGCAACTTTTGGAAATAACTTGTGTCCAAACCCTCCCAGCACATTTTCAAGCAGTGAAAAGTTCTGTCTGATTTTTTTGGGGCTCATTTGGAACTTGTGGGTCCAGCTTGTCCCTGCAGCTCAAAGGGTGAAAGATCTGGAGACCGGGAAGGACAAGACATCATTCTCTAAACTTTCTGCTTTTCTTTGTAATGGATATAATTTTGGCACAATGTTGAAGAACGACTGGGATCATTATACTGTTGAATAATTACATATTGTCCAATGACATGTAAATCAGAAAGAATTGTGTGATGTTTCGTTTTTCAGGATCAACACAAAGTGAATGTCAGACCACTAAAGACAGATCTGCTATATCTCTTCAAAATCAACAGTATGAGCCTTTGAAGCTAAATTATGTGCTACCACAGATCAGTCAGTTACATTTGTTTTAAAAATGTTTTAACATTTTGAAAAACCAGTGTATTTTTTTTTTTTAATCCAAGGGTGGATCCAAACTTCTGACCCATAAGTTGTGATGAATTGTGAATAATGTGAATATCATGAGAAGGTCCAGGTAAAAAAAAAGGTCATTTCAATTTCATGTCACTCTAATGCAGAGGTTAAGCAGGCCCTGCTGTCCAATCCTGTAAACCTCGGGTCAAGAGGCACACAAGGTCGAGGTTCTTCTTTAAGAAATAAATGTATGAGTGTTGGAGTGAGTGTGTGTGTATGAGAGAGCGCGACAGAGAGAGAAAGAGAGGGAATGAGAGAGGGGTATAGAAAGACATAACGGCTGTAGACAGTGGCCATTAGGGAGGCGCTGGGATGACTGTACACACAAAGTATTGATCCTAACAGAGAAGGCAGAGGATGCTGTGAGATTTACTGGGCCACTTACTAGGTCTCCTGACCTCTCGATCATTCCCTCTGTCTCTTTTCTCTCGATCTCTCTCTCACACACACAGATACACACCCCATTAATGACGAAGAGAGGAGAAATGAATCATCAGCGTCAAACACAACGATTCTTACTAGTGTTCTAACATTTTAAAATACCTGATATAACCCGAAATCACTTAAAATGTTCAGTGCAAAAATCTAAAAGCCTCTGAGGACACAATATGTAAAGCTGGTTGTTCCAGGACTGTGGTGCTTGACCATGTCCTGTGTTCTCCTGAAGAAAGACCAGTATTAGCAGTCATTATTCAATTCCTACTTGACATATCCCAACTGCTAGTGTCACCACTGCGCATTCCTTGAGCAAGGTGCCGTCCACCCCTCATTGGCGGCAGCTCGCTGCTTCACTTAGTGAATGGGTTAAATACAGAGAGAGAATTTCACATTGTCCACACTGTGTGCTGTGCTATGCTGTGGTGTTTACACATGACTATAATACACAAAATTAAATCAGGATCTGCTGATGGAATTGAGTAAATCCATGCAATGGCTGGACAGCAACAAGAAGACCAGCAACCAAACTTGTACGTTTCTAAGGGTACCTTAGAAGAGCACACCTTAATTCACAATCAGTGGCAATCCCCCCGGGTGCTTTTTTAAAAATTATTACTACTATTATTATTATTATTATTACACATATATTTTTAATGTATTTATTTATTTATTTTGTGTGTGTGTGTGTGTATTAGTGTCTTTGTATGTTTGGCAATATGCTTTGTCCCCATATGCAAAAACATTTAAATACAACACCTTTTATTTTAAAAAGTGAAAAACATTTTTTTTTTAATAAAAAGTTTTATTTATGTAATAAAAAAACAGCAGATGTAAAAGGTGCCTCAGACTACGGGCTGGACCAAAGTAGGTGGTCCCAGTCTGCATCAAACTGGACCACTGTTCCGTTCATATGTGGTGTTAAAATTTTCAGACTTCTAGACCAATTATAAGACGTTCAGGCAGGTGATCGTCTGCCATCAAACAACACAAGAACAACAGGAAGAGAAGCAAAAATGCAAAGGAGATAAAGGTTTTACCTGGTATTTGACTGAAGAAATCAGAAGTCAATAAAAAAAGATGCCGAAAGTTAAACTTTATTAATAATAGTAATAATAATAGTAGCATTAAAAAAAATGGGATCTGTTTATTTTTTTCCATTAAAAAAAAAAAGGTTGACAAAACGGCAACGTCAGACGTTTACAAACCAGTCAAAGTACAATACAGGGAGACACAGCCAACACAGGTGATGATGACAGGATGTAGGTGGTGATGACAGAACACACATGATGATGATGGGACATATATTTTCATTAATTTCTCCAGTAACGTATTTTTAAGTCACTTTAAGACTGTGCTTGATTCATTACTGCTCATTTAAACCCATTTTTATTATCTTAAAACCATGGTAACTATGTGAAAATAATCAATAAAGTCCTTGATTGCCTACATGTTCAGCTGTAAGAGTCCTGCAGTTGACCTGAACACAACTCCAAATCCCACCGAAGGAAAGTCTCTAATGAAGTGATGTAGAAAAATAGGGCCACCCAGCATCACACACTTTCGCCCGCATCCCGATTGATGTCTCAGCAGTCATATGCTCATTACTTCTGCTTTAAGTGCTCATTTACATATTAGATAGATTTTTGTCATGCATATTAATGCCCCGCTTTGTCACTCCAATATTCCCGTTGCCTTTTTAATCACTCTGCCGAGAATGCGGATCACAGAGGGGACATATGGCCTCGTATGTGAGGAGAAGTCCTGAATCAGTCAAAACTGACGTGTGAGGAAGACTTCTTAGCTTTACGTCGCTTCCACTGCATTCGGCTCTCCAAACACGAAGGTGGGGGGGGGCAAATATTTCAGTAACTGTACTTTGTTAGATTTGTTTTGGAAGATTTGTACTTTTCTTGGGTACTGAAATTATACTTGCACTAAAAAAACGTCTTTATAAAAACAGGAACGCAATTCATATATTAACTTGATTCACGCCGAAGTTTAGCAGAATTGAGTGTATAGGACCAAATCAACTGTCAAAACACCAGACTGTTCTTTATTCATGTCAATGAACAGTTAGCTAAAAAAAATCAGGGTCCTTATAGGTCTGTTTTGTTTATTTATTCACTTTATAAAGCAATGCTACAGATGTGCTACTGTGCATGTAATAGTTTTTTTTAAATCTATGAGCTGTTGTTATGCAAGTTTTACTATGTAAAAATAAATAAATATACTGTTCTTTAATATAGATTGTATTCACAAAACTAAAAGAGTCTCACTCTCAATTCTTAGCCAAAAAAGCTGAGACCCCACAGTCATCCATGACCAGGAGTCCATGAAAACATGACTCTGGGTGGGTAGGGTGGTCCTTCCTCTCCCCATCACTCAGTATAACTGTCCTCTCTCTCTCTGGGGGGGTAGGGTGGTCCTTCCTCTCCCCATCACTCA
>JBBPCX010000040.1:29022096-29055157 GCA_037974365.1 Hydrocynus forskahlii | reverse complement strand
TATATATATATACATGTGTGTGTGTGTGTGTGTGTGTGTGTGTGCATAGAAATATGATATTGTTGTATTTATCGTATAGATCAGTGCTGCCCGGGTATAATGGCAAACACTTTAACTTGAGCTATTGTATGAGTATGATTATTGTTATTATTATTATTATTATTATTATTAATGTTGTTGTTGCTGATATCGTTGTTATAATAATAATAATTACTATTATTTTATTATTATCAGTGGACTACAGACTGTAAATTAAGACTTCCCCAGCAGGCTGGAGAAACGTGTTATATAATATCGGGGCCCAAGAATATTAATCCTTAATAATAGGGTCCAGCATTTCTGGCGGCGCCCGGCGTGCGACAACCACCACAGCAGTGCACGCTTCATCCCGCTCCAGCTTTAACTGCGCGAGAAATGAACCTTAAAGAAGTCTCGAGTCTCGGAATTTTTTAGAACAGCTCACTCGCGCGCCTCACTTCCGAATTCACCTACACCACCCTAACCCCCCCCCCCCCGTCCTCCTTCCTACTCTTCAACAGAAAGATCAAACGTTCGCTCGTTGCACGTGCTCTCCTCCGCACCATGTGTTTTATATTTTGTTATTTATTTATTTGTTTGTTTGTTTATTTATTTACATTGTTGTAGCCACGCCCCACTCCCACGCCCACTCCACCTCTCTCGCTAGACCACAGCACATTAAAATAAAGAAAAAGAGGGAGAAAGAGAGAAACAGAAAGAGGGACATATAAAAAAGAAAGAGACTGCACAGAAAGAAAGAGATACAAACGAAGAGAGAGAAAGAGAAAATAGAGCGAGAGAGAGAAAAGAGAGAGAAAGCGAGACAGAGAGAGAGAGCGAGAGAGGGAGAGAAGTAAGTCTGGGCGCTCGCGGCGCTTTAATTGCGTTCATTAGTCGATGTTGTCAGTCTCGGACTGATGGCCAATAGCAGCAGCGTGCTGAAGGTGATGTTCGCGTGAAGGGAGGGTGGTGTCAGAGGATTGGGTGTATTGGGGGTGGTGTAGGTGTGGGTGGGGTGTTGGGGTGGTGTGTGGGGGGGGTAATTTGCACGGATCAAGGGGGCAGGCGTTGCAAAGTATAAATAGTGTGACTTCAATAGCGCGCGAGCAGCAGGTCCTGTGACTCCGCACGGAATTTTTTGGACGAGATCTTTTCTTTCTCTCTCTCTCTCACTCTCTCTCTCTCTCGCTCTCTCTCTCTCTCTCTCGCTTTCCTTGATACGATTTAAAGGCAGAGAAGTGAGCGGAACTGGCAAACCCCATCAACCTCACACACACACGCGCGCGCGCAAGCACGTACAAGCACGGGCGCGCGCACGCACGCACCTCGATGTCTTATCGTAAGGGGCTGTTGAGGAACTGAGCCCTGAGAGAGAGAGAGAAAGAGAGAGAGAGTGAGTGAGGAGGGAGAGGACCGGCGGTGGTGGTGTCCTCCCCCCCATCCCATCCTTCCTTCCTTCCTTCTTCTTCTCTTTCTCCTTCTCTTTCCCCTCTCCACTTCTTCTGTTTCTTCTTCTTCATCTCAGCATCACCGCCAACATCATCATCACCTCGTCCCGCTCTCCCTCTCCTTCTTCTTCTCGCTCCTCTCGGGCGCCCCGGGGATGGAAGAACTGACCGCTTTTGTGTCCAAATCTTTTGATCAGAAAGTGAAGGAAAAGAAAGAGGCCATCACGTACCGGGAGGTGCTCGAGGCCGCCGGTTCGGCGCGCCAGCGAGACCCTCTGGCCGCGGAGGCGGCGCGCGAGGACGCCGTCGCTGGAGCGCGGCTCGGCGCAGGAGCCGGTGGAAGTGTTGGAGGAGGTGGTGGTGGTGGAGGAGGCGCTGGAGGAGTCGCTCGCTCACCGCCGCCCCGGGACACTGACATGGCGGGACCGGACAGGAGGGAAGCTGGGAGCCCAAAACTGACGGACGGTAAGTCTGAGCTCTTGGTTTAGAATCCCCTCCAAAAAAGAGTACTATCAAAAAATTTGAATCCCGCCAAGAACTAGTATTTGTGCGAAAATCTTCCAGTGGCGATGTTTCACGCTTTAGTGAATCGAGTATATTTTTCGTTGTTTGACTTTGATTTCAAAAACAAAATTTCTCTCAAAACAATAAGGGTAAATTCTGTAAATGAATGAAAAACATATATTTGAGATATTTAGATATTTTGCTTAGAGAAATCATTCGTTCGGCATCAGTTGGGAAACCTTAAAATAACACACAAAACTGACTTTTTAAAAAGCGTAAAATCTGTTCTGAAGCGTTATCATTTCTGGGCTGAAGGCTGAGGATCAGGAAATCTGCAGCTGTGCGTGGACTATTCTCAGATCAGTGTTTTTCTGTAGGGACTAAAAAAATACGTTTGTTTTTTTCTAATTGCGGAAAATGAACTTGTTAATTACATATTTAAAATACAAACATGGTATTCACGTGCAAATCTGTTCGAGCTCGTGCATTTGAATGTTTGCATCTAAAGCCAAAACTGAAGGGCATAGCGGCTACTGCAGCACCACACGTGTTGAAAATTTCTGAAATGAATTGCTTTAATTATGAACTTAAAATTCGGCGCATCCGTCCCGCCAGACGTTTACGTTTTTATGTGGTTGTTTAAACAGTACAAAGGCATGAAAACAGATTAAATACGGTCATGATATAAAATCAGTCTGTAACGAGCAAAATAGTAATAACAATATTAATAATAAGAAGAAGAAGAAGAGGAAGAAGAAGAAGAAGAAGAAGAAGAAGAAGAAGAAGTAGAAGAATGCGCCTAATAATAGTCTTAGAATTATAAATAAGAAAAATCATCAGCAGCAGCAATAATATTACTGTATACTAATACTACCAGTAATGACAGACAATGTTTTGACTAAGGATGAGCATCGACATTTGTAAATTATTAAACTCAGGCTGTTTTAGTGCTGTTACGTGTATAATAATAATAATAATAATAATAATAATAATAATAATAATAATAATTATTATTATTATTATTATTATTATTATTATTATTGTGCTGTTTTCTAATAGCTGTAATAACCTGGGTAAAGAGTAGAATTCTGCGTGTGTTAAGTGTGGGTTAAGTGTGTGTGTTAAGTGAGTGTGTGTGTCGTTAATTGTGTGCTTTTGCGGGTGAATAATTGAAGAGGGCGAGAGCTGACTCTGTGCGGTTCTCCCGCGCGCTCTCCTCCCCGCAGGTGCCGCGGACGTGAAGGAGCGCAGGGAGGAAGCGAAGGCGGCGGAGGACGAGACGCAGACGAAGATCAAGCAGCGGCGCAGCCGCACAAACTTCACGCTGGAGCAGCTCAACGAGCTCGAGCGCCTGTTCGACGAAACGCACTACCCGGACGCCTTCATGCGCGAGGAGCTCAGCCAGAGGCTCGGGCTGTCGGAGGCACGTGTGCAGGTACCGCTCACTTCTTATACCGAGTTGCTTTTTTGGTTATGCTTTTGTTTTGTATTTGTTTTCTGTTAGGGTTTTTTGCTTGATGTGTCCATAGTGCTAATTGCGCTTTACATCCTTTACATTTTATATGCGACATAAAATCTGCTTTTGTATTTGCACGTTTTATGACATTTGTCAATTGTCCATTGTAACTGTAATTTTAGCTTCTTATAATTTGCATACGTTCTGCAGTGAAGTGAAAGTAATTTAGGAGTTATAAGGCATAATACCGCCGCTGTAAGTTGCATTGCGCGTTATTGATTGACTTTTACCCTCTCCGCACCTTTTCAGCTCATTCTGAATTGTGTTTAAGCCGCTATAACGCACCATAATGTGGTTCTAAGGCTGATGTAATGGTAAAACCATAAACTGGGCCCTGAATTCTGCTTCATAAATGGTGGTTAATCTGTAAACGGCGATTATATCGTTGGAGTCTACTTTGTAGCGCGTGTTCAAAGGGGTTATAATGGTTCATAGCACCTGAATTCTGGGTTAAAATGGAAGAAAAAAGATGGAAAGGATCGTGGACGTGTTGTCGAGAGCCAGTCTGACGTAAAACAGCTCCTCTAAAGAATGTTTAGCTTTGCTTCATTTTTACAGAAGAATTTGTTTGACATGTATCAAACCGGTTTTGACCACATGAAGCAACTTACGTTTTTAAAGCCTGACATAATATTTATCACGCGAACAAAATGTCACATTCCGCAGCCAGTACTGTGGTTTAGCTCTTTAGCCAACATTGCGGTTGATTGAAAAAACAATAAAAGGAATGTAGTGGTGTGTGTGTGTGGGTGTGTGGTTGGGGCTTCAGGTTTGTCCAGGTGAAGCAGGCTCTGGCCACTTCAGCCCTAATTGCCACCTTGTTTAAACATGAATTAGAGGCCTCCAGCCACTGGAACCACAGTCCCAGCAGAGCATCAGTGATTAGAACCCAGCTGAGATTAGTACAGGGCTGAGTAAGAATACAAAGTCTGCTGGGATGGGAAGCTCCAAACTGTTTAGAATAGTTGGAACCTGTTGGGTTGAAGTTGTGTGACTGACCTTTCCCCAAGGACATCAGTGGACTGGACTGATGTGGAGCTGCAAGTGTTCCCAAACTCTTTTTTTTTACTGGTGTTGGGTTCTGTATGATTGATCATTTTACTGGTGTTAAGCTCTGTTTGATTGGTCATTTCATTGCTGTTGGGCTCTGTTTGATTGGTCATTTTACTGGTGTTGGGTTCTGTTTGATTGGTCATTTTACTAGTGTTGAGCTCCATTTGTTTGGTCATTTCATTTGTATTGAGCTCTGTTTAACTGGTCATTTCATTGGTGTTGGGCTATGTTTGATTTGTCATTTTACTAGTTTTGATTGGTCACTTGGTTCCATTTTGCTGGTGTAATTTGTAATGTGGTGCTAATGTGTTTTTATGTTTGGCTTGTAATTTAGTGGTCATTTTTATTTGACTGATCTGTAATTTGTTGGTCATTTCAAACAGGTTCTATTTTGTAATTTAGTGGTCATTTCTATTTGTCTGATTTGTAATTTGGATGTCATTTCTAATAGGTTCTGTTTCGTAATTTGGTGGTCATGTCTATTTGACTGATCTGTAATTTGGTTGTCATTTCTCTGGCACTGATGTATAATTTGGTGGTCATTACTATTTGGATCTAATTTGTACTTTGATGGTAATTTCTAACTGACTGATCTATAATCTGGTAGCCACTTCTATTTGGGTCAGATTTAAAATATGGGTGTCATTTCTAACTGGCTCTGATTTAAAATATGGTGGTCATTTCTATTTGACTCTGATTTGTAATTTGGTGCTAATTTATATTTGGTTCTGTATTGTAATTTGGTACTAATTTATATTCAGATCTGACGTGTAACTTGGAAGAAATGTCTATTTTGCTCTGATTTGTAATGTGGTGGTAATTTGTATTTAATTCTGTGTGATTTGTGATTTGGTGGTAATTTCTACCTGGCCCTAATTAAGATCATTTTCATTTCCATTTTTTCATTTCCATATAAGACTATATTTTTTGTAACACGCTCAATTTCATTTTCTTATTTTGCCTATTATTGGTTTGATTTGCTATTAATTTCTTTTTTATTTCAATTTGACTTTCCTTGCTTGTTAAACGAATTTTTCTGATGAGTGTTAAGCCGCAGTTTTATATGCATGTTGGGATATATTTTATTGCGCGTCTCTGAGACTGTAGGGAAATCAGATTATGGTTGTTTTGGGTGTATTTGCAGGTCAATACACGGTGGAAACTGAAACCCATCGGAGAGCTTGTTTATCTCTTTCTTGGTGAGCTTTTTTAGTCGTTATTTTTAATGTGGGAACCGAGAGTAGAAACAAATGGGTAATCACGGGCTTTTTAAGCGTTTTTTTTTCTTAAGGAGACCATCTGTACAGAAACCTAATAAGCCGTCCTCGTTAGGCCCTCAGAGTCCACGAGGGTAAGAAGAGACGAGCAACTGAAGCCCACTAATAATGACAATGAACATTAGACATCAGTACTGATGGGGGGATTGATCAGAAGAAGAAGGAAAAAAAAGAACAATATCGTCTTTCACTCTTCATCCATTCAGTTTGGCCGAACTGTGTTTTTTTGCTTCTTACTTCTGGTGTTGTGAAAATGTGAAGAAGAAAAAAAAAGTCCCAGAAAAAAAGTGAACTCGGGATCTCCTCTGGTCGCTTTGTGTCCCGGACGCGGATTACCATAAATTATGGATAATTTTTTTCACCCCCAGGAGGATCTGATGCCTCAACCGCGCCGCAGATTCGCATTTCCAAATTCTGAGACTACAAATCAGATTATTAGTCGCCTTTCTTATAGCAGCGCACGCGGCCTGTTTAAGACCCCATTAATCTCCTAAACACCTCATCGATGCGCAAGAGGTGGTTTAAATCTTTAAAACAATCTTGTTTAGTTCTTCTTATTTCGTTCACATTTTTATTATGCGCTGTTTTAACATTTCGCTTTTTTAAACGAAGCAGCTTTAGGTTGGGAGTGAAGTGAAGGCTGCTGCTTCATCTGCTCACCTCTCTGTGGGGGGGCTTCAGAGTAGATTAACATAGTAATGAGACCCCTAATCTCAAAATCCCAGATACTCGTAACAAAAAAATAATACTAATAATAACATTTGGGGTAAAAAAAAAAAAGAAAAGAAAAAGAAACCATAATAGATAAAAGCAATAAAAGGGAGCGAGTCTTCAAACAGTGGGGGGCTTTGTGCCCAAACTTGTTCTGACAGTAATTAAACAGAAGCGCGCGCCATTAGGCGAATCACCCGACATAATTTTTCTTGCAGATAAAGGTAATTAATTTGGCGCGCCCGCTAATGCTCGGTCAGATAGGCGCGCGGGCTCAGATCTCAGCTGTGGTGTTCGGTATCAGCGAGTCGATTTGGAGCTTCTGGGACGCGGCTGGAAAGATGAAACCGGGGCTGAGAGACAGGACAGTTTATTATGGACCGCTCGGGCGCGCGCGCGTTCCCATCCGCGCCCCCTCCCCCTTCCCCCTGTCCCACGACTGATACCCACATGCACTTAATGCGCCCCTTTTATTGGGCATAATCTTCTCGTCATCTAAGTGTGTATGTGTGTTCATCATGTATACAGTATTTATCAAATGTTCAATCAATATTAGATTTTTTAAAAATTTCTGTCATTTCTGACGTTTTTGAAGCATCACATTAATTTAAAAAAATATATTTTATGTCCTCGCTATTTTTTGTTTGTTTGTTTACTTTTTGCTATTATCGCGCGCTCGCCCGCTGCTCCTCCTCGCGCCCCTAATAATGAGAACTGTGGTCATTAATATTTCAGAGCTCCTCGGGGACGCGCGCGCAGTTTTGTCCTCCTTGTCATTTCCACAGGAGTCGCGTGTGCGCGTTTGCGCACTGGCGTGCAAGCCAGAGCGCCTGTCAACCGCAAGATGCTAATGAAATTCAATTGATTTATTTAATTATTTGATTATTTAATTGGGTTGTTTTTTTCTCCTCCTCTTCGCAGGTTTGGTTCCAGAATCGGAGAGCGAAGTGCAGAAAACAAGAAAACCAGCTGCATAAAGGTGGGTAACACTGAATCTGTAAGCACACCCAACACAGTGTCCCTTAGTACCCAACACTCTTTGAATTTTCTTACACACACTCTCTTAATACTTAACACACTATCTTCAAATACCCAGCATGACATCCTAGAGTACTTAACACTATTTTCATACTAACACACTATAACACCTAACAGTTTATAATAGCCAACACTCTATCCTGTACTACCTAACACAGTTTATAGAGCTAACACACTATCCTATAATGCCTAATACAGTTTATAAAACTCAGCATACCACCCTATAATGCCCAACACAGTATCCTATAACACATAAAACAGTTTGTAATACTTAACAGACTATCTTAGAATTCCTAACACAGGTCATAATAATAATACCCAACGCACTAACCTATTATTCTTAAAACAGTTTATAATACCCAACATACTGTCCTATAATGCCTAACATAGGTTTTAATACATAATTCAGTGCCTTGTCATCCCATATTTAACTTACTTAACAACTGATACTCAGAACACTGTCCTGTATTGTCTCATGTCCCACAAAATCCACAAGAAAAGAAGGTCCAGTTGAATTTATATGCTGATCAACACATGAACATAATGAGCAATCAGAGTGTGTAAAGAAAGTAAAACCTGCAGGTGGGTGTTAGGTGTTGTAATCCATGCTGAGGGCTTTTAGAGTGTATCCACAAGTGAGGGAGGACAGGCCACACAAATCACCTCTTTTTCCTTTTTTGTCGTTGTTGTTGCAGGGGTGCTCATCGGCGCTGCGAGTCAGTTTGAAGCGTGTCGTGTGGCGCCATATGTCAACGTGGGAGCTCTGCGCATGCCATTCCAACAGGCAAGTGGATCTGCATGATCTTATAACAGTGCTGCTGTGGCACTTTGGCTCCAAAAGAGCCTTAGTGCCTTCTAATGTGGAGGAATTCTACAAACGCTCTTTACAGAGTCATCTCAACATCATATTAGTGCCCAAGTGAACACTGCAAAAAGTAATATTTTAAAAAAGCACATAAAACAAGACAAAGAATCAAAATCAGAAAAGGTTTTAATCCCAGAGAAAACTGCACAAACACACAGAGACACAGAGACAAAAAATTATATAAAGTCTAAAATAAGTCAAATAAAAACCCTGCAGAAAATATTCCTTACAAAATATATTATGCTATACACACAATGTTGGGGCATAAATACTATAGATAAATAACTTACTATTAAGTAATTTACTAGTAACACACAGTGTTTTTTTATTTACTAGTAAATTACTAGAGTCAAGCAAAATTGTTTGCCAATATAGTGAGAACATTTTACATGTTAAGCTTTTATAAAACAAGAAGAAGTAAAAACAAACTAGATTATTTATTGATTGATTTCTTTTTAAGATTTTCTGGCTTGTTAAGATTAAATTTTTTGCAGTGAAGGCAATTAGAGCTCCAATACCTCTCCGACTTCTCCATGCAGGCCACAATAAAGCTCTCTTAATCAGAAGTGGGCTGAGTAGCCTACGGATGTTCTTATATCTCTGTCAGATGAAGCTTCAGGAGCTAAAGCGGCCTGGCAAAGCCCAGCCTGAGTGGGTGTGAAAAAGTATCAGGATATAAATCTCCTCTGGAAGTTTCCTTTAGAGCTGCAGTGGAACCATCCAGCATCTCTCAGCAGAGGAACGGAAATGTTTATGGCTCTATTCTTCTCGATTTGGACCCTCATGATCTAAAATAAAAAAAATGTAAGGAGCAGTAAAAAGCAGTCCAGGAGCCAAACTAACACAATGTGATACATTTAAAGTTAAAGACTAAGCAACTAAAAAGGAACTCTTTTTTAAGAAGTAGTAAAAATGTTATAATTTGAAAAATACAAATTAAAATTGTGGTTTTGAACATAGACCATGAAATAAATACAAAATGGTCTAAGGTGAGAAGCAACAGGCTTAATTTTCTTGGCTTCCACACAGATTAACAACTAAAACATGATGCTAATCATTTCTAAATAACAGTAGCAACTAATAAGTAACATTACCAGTTCTTTTAAAATATTCAGAAAAGTAAAAGTTAGTCCAAATATGTGGATCTGAGAAAATTGAGGTAGGCCAGGTCTTAATGTAACATCCTAATGTATGTAATAGTACATAGTAATCGATTAAGTAATTACAAAGCAATTAATGCAGCTTAGTGAAGGGACTTATTCAGTTATTCTGAGCCACTTTAGGACAAGTGTGTTTGGGATCACTTTTAATGGTGTATTCAATCTAAAAGTGTGAGGGTGTACTGTAAACAGGCCCATATTAAGTAGGACCTGAATGAAGAAAGGCCTGAATTTCATTCAGGACCATTGAAATACTTGTCCCAAAAATCAGGGAGACCATGGCACACTTTGTTTATTCCAGTTTCAGCTAGCGCTTGTCTGTGTAAACTTTAAATAACCATATTCAATTCTAAAATGTATTCTTGTGGGAAACTGAATGGTTATATCATTTGAGACATGTGATATATATCCTATTATTACACTTTTTTTTTTAATCTAAAAGTTTTTAAAAGTTTAAGCCAAAAGAAAGTAGCAAACTTTAATCAACTTAAAATTTCAATGTGAACAGATTCTTGTCCTGTTAACTCATTGTTGGCAGTTGAAAGTTTAATACTACTAATATTGTTGTGGAATGAAACACTGTTCTAACTGCCCATTTAGAATGCTTTGTTCTAGTACCAGTGGCCACTTGCATTGAACAGTATTTTTTTAAAAGTATTTTATGATCATTTATTTGTATGTGCTGAAACTTAAACTCAGACTCTGAAACTTAATTTACAGTTTTATTTTTCAGTTTGCACTTAACTTTTTTATTTCATTTTTTATTTAATTTGAAAACCAAATTTCATTTTAAAAAATCGAATGCGAGTGACTACTGGTGTCCCATGATACACTCCACTTCTGTTTTTCTTTCAAAGCTGTACAGTCATGTAGCAGTTTAAATGTGTATTTGCAAAAATTAATTATTGAATTTTTTGGACAATATGTCCCTTTTTTACCATGATGTCCCTGCTATGGTTATTTATTGCCCTCTCTCTTGAGTTAATGTACTTTTCCCCCCCTTCTCCTCTCCTCATCCTACCCCCCTCCCACCCTCACTCCCCTATCCACCCCACCCCCGTACCGTCCCGTAGGATAGTCATAGCAACCTGCCGCCCTTCTCCTTTCAGGTGCAGGCGCAGTTGCAGCTGGACAGCGCCGTAGCTCACGCGGCTCACCATCACCTGCACTCGCACCTGGCAGCGCACGCGCCCTACATGATGTTCCCCGCGCCTCCCTTCGGACTCCCATTGGCCACGCTGGCAGCGGAATCTGCGTCTGCAGCGTCCGTGGCGGCGGCGGCCGCTGCGGCAAAGAACAGCAACAAGAACTCGAGCATCGCGGACCTGCGCCTGAAGGCCAAGAAGCACGCGGCCGCGCTCGGACTGTGACCCCCGCGCTAGCCTGCACCGGGACTGGGGACGAGGGGTGGGTGGGGGAGCGAACCCACCAGCTGGGCGCGAGATCGAGGACATTATTTATGGCTGCGTGACGAAGGACGCATGCAGGCAAGGAGAAGCTATTTATAATAAACAAACAAACTGTGAAGAGGAAAACAAAGGACACGTGGACAGGAGACACCCCCCTCCTCATCGCGATAAAATCGTTTTGGACGTTGGACTCTTGAGCACGCGCTGTTTTAATGCGTCATTACTATTATTATTATTATTGTTATTATTATTGTTCTGATTGTTCTGATTATGATTATTGCTACTGTCGTGATTCTAAAAAAAATCAAGAGGCTGGCCTCGTTTTATGCGACACTGAGGAAAACTGGACACTTTGTGCGAAATTAAACGACCCCCTAAAAATAAACACACACACACACACACACACACACACACACACAAACCAACAACAATAAAAGCCACGCGAATGGGGGGTGTCGGTGGCTCGAGCTCTTTTTTCATGCACGTGGAGGTGCGTTGAGACTGGACAACCTTTAAAAAACTATGAAAATATAAAAAACGAAAACAAAAAAATGAGAAAGCTATTACATTTATTCTCCTGACCGAGTATATGGCGAGGTCGAGACCATATCAGGTCATTAAAATGTCCACTTTTGAGATTTATTTTATTTTTAGCTGTTGATTTTTTATTATTATTACTATTTTGTTTTGCAGATGATTTGCAGGTTCGTGTATTAATGTGTAGATGAAAAAAAAACGTTTAAAAAGTGCTGGAAACTGGTACGGGCACAACATGTACAAAAACCCTGCTCATAGCAGAATTATTTTTGGTTATTTTGTGCTTTTTGGTTTTTTTTTCTCTCTCTCTGGGTTTGCTTCTCACGTCGTGTGTAAAGATCACGTGGCTCTCTCTGTACTGTTGGTGTTTTTTTATATAAAAGGTTGAAGTATAAAATCGTTACCTCGAGCGCAGGCTGGATGATTGCTAAAGTTTTCACTTTTTTTGTTTTTTGTTTCTTTTTTAAAATAATAAATACACCTTTAATTTCCTCATTATTGTAAAACGTGAGATCCCACGTGTTTTCCATTCATAATAAACCCACGGAACGTTTTTCGGAAGAGGTGTGATTGTCCCGTAAATTCTTGATTGGAAAATTGATGTTTACGATCTGATTTTATTTTTGCTTTATTTTTTCACCTTTTTAGCTCCTATTTTATTGTCTAAGCCATTAAAACAATTTATTTTATTCCTCACTACCAATGCAGATTGATTGACACGACCTCCACCAGCTGTTTGGGGCGCGTGCCTCAATACTGGAAGGTTGAATAATTGATGGGAGAAAAATGCACTTCAAAACGCTGATGATTTGCGATTGTAATTGCGGGTATTTTTTCTCACCGCTTGATTGGATGGTTGAATGGCGGCTAATGGGAGGTTTGTTGGTGGGCTTTGGAGCCCTGTAGCTGAATTAAATATTAATCCCAGAGTGGCTGTTTTACTCCCTTGTTGGAGAGATGTTGGACTTTGTCCAGTCAGAAACTTGCAGAGCTGCTCCTGTGAGGCTGGGCCTGGTTCTTTTGGCCAAAAGTTTGTAGATATCTGCTTTTCTTTTAAAAACAAGAGTATTAATGGGGGAGGTTTGCCCTCCTTTGCAGTAGTAAGAACCTCTACTGGTCTGGGAAGGTGGCTAGATGTTGGAACATTGCTGTCAGGATTTGATTGCAGCCACAAGAGTATTACCAAGGTCAGGATCAGTTCTGGATCACACACGTAATCTCAAAGGTACTGGATGGAGCTCCAGCACTCCAAAGTCTCCACAGATGCTGGGGGGCTTTCGGCCCCCCCGGTGACCTTAGGGTCACATTTGGCTCTTGTTCTATTGGCCAGTGCTTTTCTGTGGACATCATACACGCTGTGTCAGCAATGGGGCACATTAAAGTAGCCAAACATTCTCATTAGAAGGACTAACTGGTTTAGATTGGACAATACATTGAGCGTACAGTAGGCCAGATAATGACCTGACAGAAATGTGTTGTGAATAAAAAAGATGAGATGAGGATTGATCTTTTTATCTTATGTAGCCCGGGCCTGTAATTAGCAGTCAGAGTTTTCCATTAAATGGAAAGAAATGTGATAAGCTGAGTAATGAGAGTATGTTTGTGTCTGAAAAAGTGTTGAGTCATCCAGGTCATTGAAACACATATAAGAATCAGAATCAGAAAACTTTACTGATCCCAGAGGAAACTAATTCTAATAACCGTATTTTACCATAGGTATCTAGGCATTCCCTATACTTGTAGGCTCTGTGTCTTCCTAGTCCTGTTGTTGTGTAGTATAAGTTGTGAGTTTATTATTTTTGTTCTTGCTTTGTTGTCTACTGTAAAGCATTTCTGGATGTGAGAAAGACAAACTACAAATTGAACTCCAATTTTCTGTAGTGATGGAGCTCCATCCAGAGCTGAATGTCCAACATTAGTACCAGTAATTAGTTTTTTTTAAAAACCTTGTTTTCATTAGGTCCAGCTCAGACCTTCTACGGTGTGTGGATGAGGGTAAATTCAAATTTTATTATGCAGTATAAAGCCACTTGTAATAAGATGCTAAATCAAACACATTCAAACCCTCCTTTTCCAGCACAAACTACATCTAATCACCTCGAAGGCATATCTTTTGTCCTTTTATGCCAATTCTTTTCCCATCCCTTCTAATCTATCAAGCCATCTCCACTGCCATTTCATTGAGCATTTGATAACCCGATGCGAGCTCCCACTATGAACAAGCCTATCCTGCTTTTAATGCAAAACAAGGTCTCGAGCTATTAATTAATAGCCCTCTCAGCCATGCATGGGATAAAGAGTGCTTGTGTATGTGGCCCCTCAGTTGGACTCAGACGCCAGTGGTATTGAATTATTGATCGGTGCTGGTTCTTCAGAGGAGACGGACTTGTGAATGGGGCGCGTCGAGCTCCAGACCAGACACGAATAATACAGGACGCTTCATACTTGACCAGTTTGCAGAGCAGGTTGACACTGTAGGTTCATCAGGGCCAGAGATGAAGAGGTGTTTTTTTAGTCTTTCGTATGAGGCTCTTTTCAAAGTGATCAAAAATGGTCTGTTATTTTCAAAATGTTCAAGCAAAATGGCTTTTTGGAGCAATTCCATAAAAGAAACACTTTTGTTTCCCTAAAGAACCTTTTATTAGTTGGTTCTTTGAGGAATTACAGATGTGACAAACATGTTAAAGCAAATGAAGGTTGTTTCTAGAAGCATCTATCCAAGCAATTACTTGTTTAGGAAAACGTTATTTTTGAGAGTTTATGAACACTCACTAAAGGATCACTAAAATGCATTATAAGTCAAATGGATTTGACCTACAAGCTGTTAAAAGCTGTTAAAAATAGAAATGACACAATTTACATGTTTACCTCCATTTAGTCAATCAGTCAAGAAGTGTTTGGAGTTAATATGTTGCTTCTCTAGTTTAGAACTGTAACTACGACGCTAATGTCGCGAGCACTAGAGGCCAATAGTCACCCAAATCTTTTTGGTAAATACATCCTGAAAACTTCTCTGGACCCTCAAACCACATCCAGCTCTTTATTAAGGTGGATCAAACTGGTGGATGTGGTTTAGTGTGACTTACTGTGAGCTGTAAAAATGAACTGAAGTTCAGTATGAAGTCGAACACTGCAGTGACTTTCTGCGGGCACCTGGTGGCCTTCTGATTGCTCTGCGATCAGAAAGTCATGGGTCCAAATCCTAAGACTGCTAGTGGCACCTCTGTGGTCCCCTTGAGTAAGGTATTGTCCCCACACACTGCTCCCTAGGTGCTGTGTTCCTGGCTGCCCACTGCTTCACTTAGTGAATGAGCTTAATGCAGAGGAAGAATTTCGTGCTGTTCACGTATGACAGAATGATCACTTTACACAACAGGGTCAGTTTTCACAAACTGCTTCAGGAGCAGGAGCCATGATCTAGATCTTTCACAGTTTTAGGATGAATCGAATTGGGTGACTATTGGTGGAGCACAGCAGACATTTTTCATCCAACCATTCCTTGAACATGAAGCCTTATACTGTTTTGTTGTCTGTTCAGGCCTATCAGTGAAGATGTAGAGGCACTAAAGAGCCTGAGGAGACAACAGGACGGGGACAGTGAAGTGTTCCTCAGATTAGCACTGGAAAGAAAGCGTTCACTCTCTCATTCTCTCGCCCTTCTTTCCTCACTCTCTCCAGACAGACAGGCCTCTCAGGAGCCATGCCACTTCCACCCCTCTCCTGTTCCACGTCTGTTCTCATGTCTGTCGCTTCTCTCGCATCCACACTCTCCTCTCTGCCTCTGGACACCCCTCCAGTCCTCAGTGGGAGCTTTTCCAGTGCAAAAAAGTGTTAATACAATATGTTAACAGTGCTTGAGGTCAGTTAATTTAAATGGGGTTCATTTATAATTACATAATGTTTTCAGGAACTTGTGCAAAAGACAGAGACCACTCATTTGTTTACGTTATTTCCAGTTAAAACACTCCGTAAGTAAAAGCAGTTAGTTTTTCAGAGACAGAAAAAGCAGGAAACATGTAAGTATATATCAAAAAATGATACAGAAAGAGCTTTTCCAGTGCAAAAAGTGTTTAACAATGCTTGAGGTTATAGTCAATTAAACAGAGGTTCTGTCTTTACAAAATAATGCTTTAAGAAATTTCCTGTTCTCTTATCCTTGTGCAAAAGACAGAAACCACGCATTCATTAATCTTATTTCCAGTTAAAATGGTCCTTAAGTAAAACTGCCAGAAAAAGCAGAAAACAAAATATAACAGAAACTGACACAGAAGCCTCAACAACTAGAGTTAAAACCAGATGTTTCAGTGCGTTTGACCTTCGTTTTTATTGGAGCTTCAATTCTTTTCGGGAGCAGTTTTTTTGGCAAAAATCTTCTGGTTATGTTCCTATGCGTTTTGTGAACACCTCCAAAGTTTGGACTTTGGGTGCTACCACACCTACCTTGTCTGGTCCATACCTTCTTCTGACTTTACATTTCCGTACAAACTGAAGGAGCAGTTGCTAAAGGTGCTCAGACCATGGTCTGAATAAAAGAACCAAAATCAAAAGAGGTGGCCTCAGTCCAGATCAAACTGGACTATGGTTTAGTTTATTTGTGGTGTCAAAACACTTTTTCAGATGGTTTGGGCTTTCAGAGCAATTATAGGGAGTTGAAGTGGGCTATAATCACTCATTAAACAACAAATGAAGAAGAAAAAATGGAACAGAAGTAAAAATGAGCCCTAAGCTGGTGGTTAATTGTAAATTGGTTTGATGAAAAAAATCTATGTAAAAATTCAGAAACCATTGATTTAGTGAGAGGAGAGAGTATGAGAGAACGGGAGAGCAAAGCCACCTGAGGATCCAGAAGCTGCAGCAGTGGGATACAAAGGAGAGTACAGGGGTACAGATTACGAGTACAGGGAGATGCAACCCATACAGGACGCAGATAATAACGACAGGACACAGGTGATTTCTTATAAATTTGTTAAATTGAAAAAAAAAAATTGAAAAGAAGGTTTGGGCCCATTTCTCTAGAGAGCGAGTCACTCCCTCTCTTTATGTGGTTTCTGACTCTGTATGACTCACTGTTGCCTATAAACAAAGGTTAGCTTAGCTCTACAAAGTATTTGCCATCCCAAAGGCTGAACTTTATCCATGTTTATAGAGTACGATGAGTCGTACAATTTAAGAAACCACATGAGCAAGTCTATTAGAGATTACTGAACATACTTCGAGGTGAGTGAGATGAATTAGAGCCATGCTAACCTGACGAGTATATGCCTCTGCACTTTGCCTTGTAGCCTTAGTGCTAAAATGACAGAAGCAAACTTCAGACACTAAACATGACACATTTAGGGTGGAGGTAATTTAGATTTTTTTTTCCAAATCACAGGGCTTTAAATTTAGCAAGTAAGCTGAGCTATTCGTATTTTTCTGAGAGACGACTCCGAGGCCCCGGAGACTCCGCAGCGTCGGCCCGCAGGGGGGCGATAACAAAAGCGACTATGGCACTATAATCCACTTCCACGCCACTCATATCATCTCATGAACCGTCTGCTGCCCATATCAGGCCCTCATGGCCCGTTACTAAATTTACCGGCGCTCAATTTGCCGGGGAGTTAGCGCTGATTCATTTCCTGCGAAAAAATAAAAATGCTTGGACTTCTATCAAGCTTGGCTCGCAGCCCCGCTTGAGGAGAACAGCTAAGCGTGAAAGCGGTGGCGACTTATGTAATCAGGGAGTTGATTTATTTTTTAAATAAGAAGCATGGCGGGACTGCTGTTTCCTGTGAAGATGGCGTGATATTAAGTGTGTCTCCAAGCCCTGGAGAGACAGGCGGTGATGGAGGGGGGGTGTTAGAGTGTGTGTCGAATGACTTCTGAATCAAAACCCTGGACCTGCCCTGAAAGGTGGGGGAGAGAGAGAGAAAAAGAAAGAAAGAGAGAGAGAGAGAGAGAGAGAGAGAGAGAGAGAGAGAGAGAGAGACGGAGGCACGCGCTCTCTAAAGGTTTGCCTTTGTTTCATATTAAGTGCTCTGAAAGAGAAATGTGCACACACCATCAGACAAAAGACAACAGACATCATGGGGCCAGAGAGATGAAAGGGCGACTTCAAAGGTACGGAATGCAGTTGAGGCGAGGAAGAGAGCGGCCTCAAAATTCGCTCAAACGCCTCTCCCTCGTCCAATTAGGCCGCCCTATCGCTCGCGCCCATCTCCTGTGCAGTCGGAGGCGCCTTTGAGTATGAACCACTGGGACCACTTTGGGTTGCAGCATTGATAATGTTAAACCCCCCCCCCCCCACATACACACACACGCACACACACACTTACACACACATGAAATTTCCAATAGCACTTTGTTGAAGAGCAGCCTTCGTTACTACCAAACGACAGCCCGTTAACAGTCTATCCTTTACTTTTGTCCTCTTTTTTATCCTTAAAAAAGTGCAACAATTCCGTGAGGAAACACTTTTGGTTCCCTAAAGAACAAAAGCAGCTATGGCGCTTCTTAGAACTATACAGGCTGTTTTTTTATAGCTAATGTTTGCAAATGAGTGCTGCTCTGATTGGCTGTCTTGCATTGTGACCTTTCAAATCCAGGACCAAACACTTCAGTGTAAATGGATGGGGCTAAAGTGCCACTGGATGAATAGGCAGGTATAGGTATATAATGACATCACAAAAACAGTGAATTCAAAATAGCTTCATTTCCAAATGTGGACTGTATGAAGTAAACACCTATTTATATAAAAAAAACCAAAAAAACCAAAAACAATGAGGTTTTCAATGAAATGCGCCCTTTAGGCGCGAACTGGGACAGAAATGACAGTGCGTCAATCATTTTGCTCATTTGTTCAGCAGAAAGACATAAAAAATCCACAGAGAAACCAAATGAGGTGAAAGAAGGAGTTGGCGATTGTTGTTCAGCATCCTGTTTAAGGAGTCTGTGCTGATCAGCGAACCTTTTATGGACTCTGCGTGTTTATTTGTTATTGTTGTCATTCCGGCGCAGCTGGCGATGCGGTGTGGGAGATAACGAACAGCTCGGCTTTAGAGGAAGACAAAACAGCAGTTTCAGCGCATGGTGTTCCACACACACATACACATACATGCACGCATGCAAAGCAGAGATGTAGACTGGAGGAAAGCATATCCCCTATCAAACGGCATAATCAAATAGCAAACTCAACACAACTAAATCAGTTTAGCTCTACAGTTTGCTTTCCTAATTCTGATCAGTGATTTTAGGGCAGCGGAGTAAAAGACCGCATGTAATGTTTTGTTCTCTCAATTTAATTTGCATCAGATTACATTAAAAACCAAACACTGCTATGAAACAATCGCAGCACTTATCTAAATGGCCCTCGAGCACCACCAACATCTTCTCGCCGTCTATTTATGGAAAAATGAACCATGACTTGGCTTTTTCATGCAGACTTGTGCGTCATGTAATATGTCCTGTGTAATCGGTGTCTCGGATTACGCGGCCCTCAAGAAGAACAATCTGTGCGTTAGTGCTTGAGGTTGAAAGAGGATCCGGACAGACAGCGCTGGAGGACCAAATGTGGAGGTCCACTCTGTCCGGCTCCTCCTCGCAGGCCCAGAATTACTAACCAAGTGGCAGCCTTTCCCACCGTACAAATGTACTGGGCTCTGGAGGCTGGGGGAGGGCCCCCCGCTGGCCACAAGTGGTTGAGGAAATAAACTCATGAACCACTCAAATAAATAGAGTAAACAAACGGAATAAACAATTTTTTTCATTTGTGTTTCGACACAGAGGAGATGATAGCTAAGCAACAGCTGGAGCCCAGACGTTCAAAAAAGAAATAAAAGAACGATTGCACATTATTTACACATGGTCATGTCATGTGATCTGTATTTGAATTGTATCCTGATCAGATTTTAATCCACATGTATTTACACTCGGTACTCCAATGCATCTCCGGCCACCAAGAATTAATCCCAAATACTAATTACTGAGCATGTAAATCAGCTCGTATACAACAACCAAACTGATCACTATGTGATGAATATGCAAATCAGCCAGTCTACAAGAACCAACCTGATCACTATGTGATGAATCAGCTTGTATACGACAACCAGTCATCTGCACTGCTCCTCGTTTTTGTCCTGTTTTAAAGAAAAGCCCAGTTTTCAGCAACGCTTTCAGTGTTTACAATTTAAATAAGCCTCCAATGCTGTTGAATCACATGCAATAAAACATGTGGTAGCAAGACAGTGAAAGACGATGGGCCAAAGTGTTTGGAGCTTTATTTAACTAGTTCAACCAAAGGCTACTGAGGAGTAACACATATTAAGAAATTAACTGAACAAGCAGCGATGTACATATTAAGCTGATACCAGGTTCGAGAATGAAGTTAAGATCATTGCTGTTTCCTCTGAGACTTGTCTTCAGAGTATTATCATATTTATATTTTTGTGTCTCTGTCATAAAGGTAACCCAAACCCAAACTACCCAAACATTACCATTCCTTTTTTCTCTTTTCCAGAAATTTGGTTGACTGAGCATGTAGTCAAGGCTTTCGCCAAGGCAGAACCAGGACGGTTCTGGCAGTAAGAAGCTCTCCATGCTAAACACTACTGAACATCTTTGACCAGGGCCTACAAGACACCAAAAAAAAAAAAAGCCCTGCTTGTGCGATGTTTCTCCCTGAACCCTCCACGTTCCTTTTCCAGGAATTCAGAAGAGAAGCCCACGCTCCACTGCTCCCCTTTTCTTTCCAGCCATTGCTCAAATCCCAGTGTTTGAAAAGAGGCTGGTGCGTGACAACTCGTCTGGGTTTCATACAAGATTAATCGCATGAGTGTTTGTAAACAGCGTTTGCTTATGCCTTTCGCGGCCGACAGTCATAACGGGAGCTAAACATTATCAAAGCCTGGCTGAGGCACACAAAGGCCCCCGTGAGGTCGGGTCGAGGATTATATCGTACATGGTGTACAGTGTGCTGAGAGGAGCCATTGGGTTGCCGTGATTGTGTTCTGATGTACCTATTGATTTGGGTCCTCCTACTCCTAGCTGTATTGGCAGGTGCATTACTATGGTAATCCGGCTCACGGCGTGGGCCACCGGGCCCCCGGACGGTTTGATTAATGGTTAAATGACAGACACTCTCTCCAGGTTATGAGATTATGGGATCCACGCACTCCGGAATGTATAATAGCGAGGGGCCGGTGTCAGATTTGATAGGCGGTGTGAGGTTGGGTGGGTCTGCGTTACGTGGATTTAATGCAATCCAATGTAAATTGATGTCACGGGGCCTAAGGAGAGCAGACAAAGGAGACGTGACGGTCGGGGAAAAGCGTCTTGGGCCGGTGTCAGGGGCAAGCAGGCGTTTTGAAGACAGAGGATTTAACAAGGGCCTCACCGCTCTATTGGATTACCATCTTGGCTCAACGATCTGGCAAAATATAATTAAATAGCTGTGCATTAGCGTCCAGCATGCGCACAGGGCTTTAGCAAAAAGTGTGTATGTGTGTGCGTGTGTGTCAGGGATGGGGAGAAATATTCATTGCATTCTAAAAAGGAGGGAAAACATGATTTGGTAGGCCAAGTTAGCCCACAGCCTTGGTCTACATCTCCAGTGGTCTGAAACATACAGGCTGTGCTCCCGTCCTGGAGGCAGTTCAACGATGCTGCATGGCAACACAGGTCCAGTCTACCTAAAAGCAATGAATCTTTCACCATCTCTCAACGTGTTGTGAAGTGGAAATATAATAGCTTTGGAAATCTTGCTTAAGGGGAATTCCACTGATTGTTCAACTTTTTGGCATAATTCAATTGATGTAAACAAAGTCATTCAGAAAGGTTCACCGTAGAGATATTGGGTGGTGGTCATAGGAACCAGGAACTGGCGGTTGTAATGTCTAGAGCCTATATATAGTCCTCCAGTTATACTCCACATGTCTTCTGAGTAATTATACCGAATGCTGATGAAATTCATTTCGAGTGGGTGAAATGGTTCTTTTTTAGAGACACCGAATTCTTGACAGTGGTGGTGAATGGAACCAGATGTCTCCAACAAATATAGCCTTTCTTATATTGAATGTTGATGATGGTAAAACAGTGGCAAATCTGAACTAAATCAGTTTTCTTCAGGGACAATTTTGCCACACAATACCCAGCATGTTTCCCCCCACCATGAATGGGTTTAGTTTTAGGACCAAAAGCTTCTCAAAACTCTGGTCAAACAATGTCTCAGGCATCAGGCAGAGAATTCATAACCATTTCATGTAACTGTTTCATAAACATTGCAAAATGTTTTTAAATAAATGAACAAATAAACACTCAAAAATATCTGGACACGTGTGGACAGGGCCTGAATGCAAACCCAACCGGCGGCTCTGGGAAAATGAAAATATGAAGGTAAACACACAGGGCAAACCAAAGCTATGATCATAATGTGTAAACGTTATACGACTTCAACACGAGGGGACTCTGGGAACGATGCCCTTCCTGAAACTTTATCAGCTGTTCATCAAAGCCATGTGTGGGAATGATTTAGCAACAGTTACAAAAGGTCCTAAAGTATTCTGTTTTGAGAGCTATTTCAGTCTCCATTCTCTTCAGACCATTGTTTAAACCCCGACCACATCAACTATGGGCATTTGGTTACATTTGTTTGAGTGTACATTTTGAGTTCAATTTTTTTGCTGGAATTTTTTTATCATTTCATTTGAATTTTTGTTTACCTGGACAGCACTGACTACAATAGAACAGTCCTATCATTAAACAGCACCGGCTTGTAATGGATCTGCACTACAAAAAAGAAGTAGATGTGTAAAATATGAGTACAGACTACTTTGATGTAAAAAAAAAAAAAGAAAAATACATCAGATCAAATCAAACACACAAAATAAAACCCCAAAAGTAATTCCAGAACCACCAGAGAAATTACCAGAGACATATGAAGGGTCAGAGATAAATATACAGACGTAGCAAGACTGAACAGTAAGATTATGACTGGGTGAAATCCCTTTATAGTAGTCAAGACAAGTCAGATTTATTTATTATATAACATTGATGCTTTATAGAATCCGGGTCTGAAACCAGGACTTGTAAATCATCTGATTAGTTGGATCAGATGTTTTGAGAGCTAGTTAAGCCAAGATTGGGAAACACTACGCTCCATTTCTCCAAAGGCCCAAATTAGTAGAAGAGTTCCTCAAATTTGCCTTCAAGCAAGGACCATGCCGATCATGGAACTTGAGAATAAGTTCTCTAGCGGCATCCAGAGCTCCTCACATCAGTGACGGTGGAATGTGAGTGTCAGAATGACCGAAAGGAGACAAATGTGATAAGGAAAGGAAGATAGAAGGGAACAAGGGAGTCATGCTGTCGTGGGATGAGAGGTAGTGCCGACACACGAGGGGCAGCAAGAGGGAGAGAGAGGAGCACTTTGTCGTTTTGGAGGAGGTCTGAGAGGCTCTGGCTCTTATCTTAATGAGTACATGGGGCCCTTTTAAAAGGTCACACTCAGGACATCTTATCCTATGTGTCTGACAGACAGACTCACGGTGGACACCGATATGAAACGGTGGCAAAGAAGACTCCACTCATTGGGACACGTTGGCTTGAAGCCAAAGAGGTGCAGGTTCCTAAGTGTTGAGTCACGGAGGGTGAACAGGGGCACCAGAACAAACAAAAAATTACTTTCTTAACATCATTCTGTCTTGGGAGACATGAAACACATCTCAGTATTGTATTAATGAACATTTCTGTCAGAAAGTCTAACCAGCAGGTCAGATGGTCTAGCCAGACTATTTGTGTGTCAGATGGTCTAATCCATATGTGTGTGTTCACATATATGTTTACATGTCTGTTATAAGCTTTACATACAACACAGAACCTCTTTTACAAGCTTCAGATGTCTGTGTTTAATCTAGAACAAACAAAACATTCATGTATAGTGTTGTTAGCATAGTGCTAACATGCTATGAGAATCCCACAGAGGTGCTAGCAGAAACGATCGATATCTTTTGATATTTATGGCCCAAACTGAAGCCCTGGGCCTGCTTTAAGGTTAGACTACATAGAGTATAACACATAAAAAATCACTCTAAAAATATCTCTCCAAAAATAAAATGTAACCAAATTTTTACACTATTTTATACACAATTTTAATGAAGTGCCACCTGTGTAAGCATTAATAACAAATCGACCAGCCAAAATTCTCCAGTAAAATCTTTTTACCATTAAAAGTTGTTTTAAGTTATAATTTCAGAGCAGCGACAAGAAGTCAACAGTTAACAGCTTCCATCTCATCCTGTTCAACAGCTATGTTTCCGCATACCACTTAATTTGCAATAATTGGTTAAATATTAACGTGTACCATTGGCATAATGCAACAAATCTATTTGCCCAAGTTATTTATATTTCCGCAGAGAAATTGATTCTGTGCCTGCAGACCTAAGAATCTCTGCAACTTTTGGTCGGTGCAGGAGGAGAGTGAGAGAGCAAGACAGACCAATAGGTAGAGAGTGAGTGAGAGAGAGAGAGAGAGAGAGAGAGAACAAAAGAGGAGAGAGGGGCAGAAGTGTGGTTCCCCTCCTGTAAAAGTTTATCCCTCCGGCATCATTATATAAGCATACATATGGGACAGTCAGAATGGAAGACGACACTTTAAATGACATTATTATAAAATGCAATACTCCTGGAATGATCCCTTATTGAATTAGGCCCCATGATCCAAGATGAATTTCCCGCTTCCCTAATCCATCAAGGAGGGAATATTAAAAGATAGGCCTCAACTGGCATTAGAATCTCTCTCAGTCTTTACTTTCATTATTTTGAATTAGGGTGCTGCTAGGGGAGAGCCTCTTAATGAGAATTACTATGATTCAGTGGCCCCGGCCTGGCTTCTGACAAGTAAAATATTAACTCCTCCGTCACAGCTGTCTGAATTAAAATACTTGGGAGCCGCGGACGCGTTAAATTAAATTGGCCTTTTATGTTCCTTACACGGCTGACCCCCTGTGGGGCTGGAGCGCGGAGGACTGTTGCCGTCGACGTACATGAAACATCGGGAAGTCAGACAGCAAGCAGACCGGGACACTGCCACTGGGGTTTCGTGAAGCATCGTATTCTCACCTGTTCACCCGGGGCTCTCTCCGGCTTTCCCTTCAGGTGTAGGCAGCATCTCCCGCTCAGCGCTTTTGTATCAAGTCCTAGTGCAGAACAGTAATGCTGGCAATAATACTTATTGAAGCCTGACTTGTTTCTCCTAAACCCTCAAAAGAAAAAATATCTACTTAGGACAGAAGTTCTTTTGCTCTCATCATCTTCTCAGTTTTCTTCTCTGTGACAACCTTATGGAACCTTAAGTTCTGAGACCTGAATTTGATCACTAAGGCAAATTTCAACCAAGCTTTCTTTTGGATCTTCTTGTTTATCTGAAGATCTGATGATCTGATACAAATAAAGATCAGAGCAGTGAGAAAAAAGAAAGAGCATTTTAAGATCTTAAACTGGGATCGGGCTGAGATTAGAGGAAACTATTTCTTGGGAGCTTAATTTATGAAGTGGGAGAAAATGTGTAAGAGAAACAGGCTGGACAGAGAAGAGTTTTATTTTGAATGTTCCTTTTCTCTGGGTAAGCAAAGTCTTTTACTCTTGGACAAGGTATAAAATAAGATATCAATATATAAAGCAAGAAAGGAGTAAACAAGGGATTTATTAGCATTGTTAATACAGTGCTGTTATGAGCATTCTGACTACAGTAATACTGTGATGATGATATATATATATCTTTTATTTATTTATTTATTTTTATTTATTATTATTATTATTATTATTATTTTTTTTTTGGAGTAGATTAAATGAAAGATACGGGAACACATATTTAACTGCAGACAAGTGTTGAGATAAACATTCCAACCACTCAGCATTCAGCACCACCAGTATACTGATCAATGCCTGATCATCTGGAATCATCTGCTCCTGTTTCTTCACAGGACTTCAGTTAAATGGTCTTTGTTCTGCTTGAATGATTCATATGTAGGTCACTGTGTGGCTTGACAAACTAAAAACATTCCTCTGAAACTGGTCAGGTTCAGGGACTGGACTGGAAATGAGAGTCTCTGAAAGTGCTTCAGGGAGCCTGAGGAACTCTTCCTCAAGACTACATTAAAAATACAAAAAATGTGGCTCAAATATGAAGAAATGAGGCTCACAACTTTTCCATAGTATTTTTTGTAAAATAATAAAATACTAGTCTCTCAGCAAGAAGTTTTATGCTAATGAGCACAGTTTGTGGTAGCTTAGCAAAATACTTAGTATAGCTGCAGCATAGTACTGAGGACAGCTTTGCTCTGTGCTAACATTCAAAATAAGACTCTTCTCTGACCAGCCTGTTTCTCCTAGACATAAATGAACACGGTTTAACATCAATATGAGATTTTGACAGTTTCACTCCTGAGAAAGAGCTTCCTCTAATCTCAGCCCAACCCCAATTTAAGATCTTTCTTTTATCTCTTATTCCTATTTGTCTCAGATCATCCGATCTTTAGATACACCAGGAGATCCAAAAGAAAACTTGGTTGTCTTATAAATGAGCTTGGACAATAACTGAAATTTGCCTTGGTGATCAAATTCAGGTCTCAGAACTTAAAATGCCATAAGGTTGTCAAGGAGAAGAAAACTGAGAAGATGATGATAATAGTAAAATAACTTCTGTCCTAAATAGATTTAAGACAAACAAAATTAGAAGATTTCTGATGAGACAACGAAAAGTAGCAACATCTTCTTCTGGGGCTGCTAATAACTAACAATGCTCATAACGTCCAATGAACCACTGTTTACTGTTTCTCTTGCTTTATGTGTTGACATCTTTATTTATGCCTCGTCATAGCATTGAGGACTCAAAGCTAATGCTGCAGTGTTAAAATCCATTGATTATCCATTCACTGAGTCTTCTAACCAGCCTTTAAACAGAAGCATAGCATAGCATAGAGGACGACTCCAATCAGTGTTAATGCTGCGAATATTTAACAGCGATAATAGGAGTCGATTAGCAATTAGCATTATGCGAATGAGTGCATGGTAAGCAGTGTACTGTAGCTTTAGCTTAGTGTGTCTGGGCGAAGTGCTCCTCTAAGCAGAAGTACAAGCAGAGTGAGAGGAGCTTTAACTTCCCATTAAACTCTCTTTGTTTGCCGTCTTCTCTTGCATTATGTATCGGTGAGGCATTGCACGGGAGGAGGTTAGTGCGAGGGAGGCCTCTCACCCATGCTGTGCCCTCATGTTTAAAACAAGCACTGCATGGTCAACATTTGAAAGCGCTCGTTAGAGCGCGGCTGATCCTGTAATCAGGCCTTAATAAATGGAGAGCGAATTGAATTTACATCCATCCCTCACAAAACACAGAGATGGAAAAAAAACTTTTTGTGTGTTGAGGCACTTGGCGAAGGCACAAGGAGAGGCCAAGGCGCACTGCGGCAGCCCGGGCGGCTAAATTCCGGGCCTGGCGCTGCTGTAGCTGCGCCAATCCGCCCGCTCGCCCTGAACTTCGAGGTCAGGCTGCCAGGCTTTCCGATTGGAGAAGTGAAAGAGTTTTCTCTCCTTCTCTCTCTCTCTCTCTCTCTCTCTCTCCCTCTCTCTCTCTACGCCTGCGTCCCTACAAGCGCTTTTCCTCCGACCGCATCGCCGGAGGCCCCCAGAGTCCTCGCGCTCCGTTTGAGCTCTTTAGAAACGATCGATTCGCAGGGAGGGCAAGAGAGAGAGAGGAAAAAAACACACACACAGCTGTGACCTTGGAGTCTGGAAATGTTACACTTTAAATCGTTGAATTTTTCAAAAATAATAACACGCCCCAGGACATGCCACCTCTCCTCCGCGAAGAGGGAGCCGGGAAAAAGAGCGAGAAGAAGGCAGGAATACATGAATGAGAAGAGCGCATAAAGAAATAACGGGTGCAATGAAGTTGTATGTAAAAAGCGGTCAGAGCGGGCGCGGGGGTCTCATTTTCAATTTGAGATATTCTGATCGGCAATATTGCACTTCACAGAGGTCGGCGCTCCCAGCCGATCGGCCAAGCCGAGTTTTGAGGCACCTCCGACCCTGTGCTTTAGGAGGATCCATTCTCCAGCCCAGTCCACAATCTCGCCGGACCTCGTGCATCACTTCGATGGCGTCCCATGAGGCCTCGCCATAGAGAGAGCGCTCACACAAGCCGCTTCCTACAAGAAAGATGAGGGATGATTGCGTGATTAGCGCAGCATCACTGCTGCATGGCCCTGGGCATCCATCCATACCCCACCAACACTTGGCTCCGAGAGAGGAGGAGGAAATCGATACTTGACCTCGGGCAAATTATTCATATGTTTAATTGGATATTTATGCAATCTCCAAGTTGCCTCCTGACCCCCCGATAATGTTTTATAAATGAGATCTTAAAATGCATTATGTTGATTGGAAACACAGCTCTAAATATGACGTCTGGGGTGATGACTCTGAGCTTGTCCTCTCTCGCTGCTGCTTGGCCACTAGCAGGCCAGTCCCACGCATTCCAGGACTAAGGTTAACTTAATTTGTGGCCAGAAAAGAGCCACATGCTATGTGATACAGATGTGAAAATGCACACATCTACGTGCCTTCTACAGCATCTGTCCAGTCACACACACACACACACACACTCACACACACACATACTCCTGTAGACCATCAGCACTTGTCTGAAAGTTTTGCAGTTTTTCAAATAGATAAATAACACCATCAGTTCAGCTAACTTTGCTTGACCGTCTGTGGCCGATGCAAAACATAGCTTTAAATCCGCTTTTGTCTGTTAGACAATCAATTTCTTAACTTATTGAACAAAAAAGGACATGAAAAAGATCACAATCCTACATACAACTTGGAAGTGGGAAGTCAGAGCTCAAAATTATGGCATTTTCATCCTCTACGAAACAAACTAGGAAAAAATATGAACCTTTTCAGGAAAGCAGGGATTGTTAACCAACTAACGACAAAGATATTCCATGTAGGAATTCCAAGTTGTGGGAGGGGAGCATTTAAAATTCCAAGTTGAAGAGAGTAAGAAAGTCATGTTTGATAAAAAAAAAAACAATGATAAGGAGTTGCCGATCCAGACTGCAGCAAAGGTGACCTTTTACACTTTGAGAAAGGCACAACAAATAATTGTTATAATTATTGTAATCATTGTTCTTATAATAATAATAATAATAATTATTATTATTATAATTTATTATTACCATTTTTCACTGTAGATTTGAGCATATTTCTCACCAAATCCTCACACCAAATAGACTTGGCTATTCTCTACCCCTCTGGGACGTCCTACCCTGTTGACACAAATGCTGGAAAGAAAAGCAAGATGTTCCTCATCACTCTCAGCGTTTAGAGGCAAGAGGCGTGAAACAGGCCTAAGCAGTCACCCTCACTTGGATGCACCGCCAACCCCACGGTTCATTACCTCAACATGTGTTTCAGTTCGCACTCTGGACACGGATCCGACTCGATAACCAGGCAACATGTTGATTACAGTGAAATATCAAAATCAATAGCTCTTATTCATCCACCGGATCTGAGTGTAATGGCCACTTTAATGGCAGAGGTCAGCCTTTTAAAAGCCGCGGAGCGTGATTTAAAAGACATCTCTAAGCTGAGATATCAGTCATTGCCGTTTCTGCCTCTAATAAGCCTTGTGTAAGTATTATCGTGGCCGGCTTAAGCCAGCATTAATCAGCCCACTTCGGCTGTCAATAAACCCACCGGCTGTGATCAAACAGTCATTAGCGCGAGAAAGGCTTCAATAATCGGGACGTCTTGTGGGACAAACTTCAGGCTACTTTCGACATCCCGTGCCTGAAGTTACCTAATGCAGAATTGATGGCCACTTTTTGCACGTTTAATTTGTGTAGATAAAAAAGTTGCACCGTCATTTTCCTGTGACCCCTCTGAACTTTTCATTCTTTTTGTGTGCCCACAATGTCTGACCGAGCACCTTGGGCTCTCTGGATTACCCCCGAGAGTGCCTGGAAAACCATATAAGAGTGCTTTACCTCTGACAGCAGGTTTTCAAAATGACAAAATCCATCCCAGAGTATTGATCAGTTATTCCTCCATCTTTAGGCTGGCCACCCCCCTCCGGTCTCCTCCCCTCCGCCCTCAACGGCTCCTTATTGATCCCACGCGGTGATTGGTCGAGCGGTAATTTGAGACAGACATTGACGGATGGCCACCAACTGTTTTTCTTTCATCTCGTCCTCCTCTCCCGGGGTGATGAAGTCATAATGCAAGTGACACTGCCAGACTGGGACCAATTGGAGGAGCAGTAACCTTTAAAGCCAATAGAGGATGTCTGTTCGGAGAGGGTTGCCTTGTCCATTACGAATGCCCCTAAGGCGCTGGTTAGATGGCCCTCATAAATACATTCCCACAGCAGGCCTTATGATACTGGGCTGCCCATACACAGTGTCTTCAGATCTTTCTTTCTTGCAAGGCAGTTTGGGTCTGATTGACCAACACAGACAGGGTGTTGAATAATGTGTTACTGTCACAGGCAACACTAGGTGGGGGTGGTGATAACTGAACTGCTGTTTCTCTCCCAAACATTCCAAACTTTAAACAATTAGTATTGGGCCCCCGATCAACTAATCAAAAAACTGTACACAAGTGGAATGCTGGGAGGGGTATAAAGCCCATGTCAGAGTTGTAACAGTGCAAATATCTCGCAAAAAGTCTTGGAGTAGAAGTGGCTCCAGAAAACAGATGTTCTACTACTACTACTACTAGTACTACTATTAATAATAATAATAGGTATTGATGTTGGAAGATTGCTGTGAGGATTTATTTGCATGAGAGCATTAGTGAGGTAAGGTACTTATGTCAGAACATTGCTGTGAGGATTTGACTACAGACTGAGTATTAGTGAGGTCAGGTACTGATGGTGCATGATCAGTTCTGGATCACAAACATCATTCCGAAGGTTCTGGATGGAGCTCCATCATTCCAAAGACTCCACAGTCCAATGCTGGGGGTCTTTAGATCCCTCAAACTGGGCATGGTGACCTTAGGATCATGCTCTACAGCCATTGCTTTTCAATGGAGATAATCAGTTGTCAGCAATAGGTGCCATTCACTGTTCACTGCCTGGATACCTTTGCACGTGTTCAGTGCACATTTATGAGCATATTCAGTGGGCAGATTGAAGTGTTCACACATCAGTGAACCAGAGCGAACATATGGGCTGTGAGAGAGCAGGAAACAGAGGGAGCGAGCTGGCAGTAATGGATGAGTGCAGTGTAAACTGAAATGTAGCTGGGTTCTGGTTGGGGCCACCAGGCTTAGAGAAGCAGAACTTAAAGTATCTGTTCTTGAATTAAGTGCACATGGATAGAGGCCACAGGCCAAGCCACAGGGCACTTCCATTTCTCGTTTACAGGACATTAACGACACTCGATAAAGGACAGAGTAATTTAATACCCAACCACAGCTTAGCCTTCGTCACTGCTTTCAGCTAAAAACAGTGTCCTAACGCGCAGCGTGGTTCAGCACTAGTGGCCAGTCTCCTCACTTGTCACAATCTTTTCTTACTTACCCCATCTTTCTTATATTTTCTTATTAAACCTCTTTCATTTACCAGATTTTTAGCTCATTCTTGTTACCAAAGAAACACCTCTGAGATGTAAATCATACTGCCACATACAAAATGTCTTGAGCCACCTTTCATTTCTTTCTACATTGCTTTGAATCATTTTGCTGAAATGATTTTTTTATACCTGTCAAACTGTGTTGTCTTTGGCATAGATTAAATGAAAGAAATGGGAAGAAATGTTTTACTGTGACAGGCTGCAAAGTGCTTAAAGATACAAGGAGCCTAGATAAAGGAGTTCCAATCACTCAGCATTCAGCACCACCAGTATACTGATCACCGCCTGATCATCTGGAATCATCTGCTCCTGTTTCTTCACTGGTTCAGGACTTCAGTTAGATGCTCTTTGTTCTGCTTGAATGATTCATACGTAGGTCAAAGTGTGTCTTAACCAACAGAAACATTCCTCTGAATCTGGTCAGGTTCAGGGACTGGACTAAAAATGAGAGTCTTTGAAAGTCATGGAGACCTGTTCCTCAAGACCACATTAAAATACAAGAAAGTCTGGATCTCTGGAAGCAGAATATAAGGGAAATGAGGCGTGGTTCAGGACTTTCGCATGGTATCGAGACTGACTTCCAAAAAGTAAAATGTAGACTTAATATTAGTCGTTTTTATTTATTTGAGAGACACCCAGCTGTAACATAATCCCCCAAAAGGAGATTTTAATTGAATATTTTAATTGAAGATTTTTTATCTGTTTGAGGGACATCCACTCTGGCACTAAGTTCCAAAGATATATAGAACTAATGATTGAATGTAAAATGCAAAGATGGTCACTCAAGTGTTGCACAGAATCGAAAAAAGAGATAGAAACACTAATGGTTTTGACCTCAGAGATGTACAATTAATATTTTTGATAGAGGGACAACAGGTTGGCCTTCCATGACACTGATTCCAAAGAGAAATGAAATATTTTGTCCCATTCCTTAACTGTGATACTAATTCCAACAAAAACTAAACAAATATTATTTTTACAGTAGGGATGTAACTATTTGGGTCTCTTTTAGACTGACCGTGGATTAGTCTTTAGGAAAGAACTGTAATATAAATAACTGTAATATAAACAAATAAACAAACAAACAAACAAATAAATATTGCACAAATGTCTTGATCCCCCGTCATTTCTTTATATTTTGCTTTGAATCACCTTGTTGGTGCAAAAATATGTCTGTCAAATTGTCTTATCTTTGTCATATTGAGAAGATTAAATGAAATAAATGGAAACAAATGTTTTACTGTGACAGGCTGCACAGATGTAAAAATTCAAAGAAATGAGGGGTTTTGCACAATGCAGCAAATAAATCAATCAATGAATCAACTTTAAACCATTTAGGCTACATTATCAGGTCATGAAAACACATATATATTTTACCTTAAAATATTGCAGTTTATGTATATGAGAGGCCTCCAGCTGAACTTGAAAAATAGTTATATTTTTAGCTCAAAATATGTAACATTGTGTTAGATAGTGAGTCAGACTTTAGGGGAAAAGTGTAAAAAGTGTTAAAGAACACTTTGAAGTATTTTTACTTATCAAATGTAAAACTAAGCACATTTAGCTCATGTCACAAGGTGGAGGAGCATGAGGGGCTCCCACCTTTTTTAGGGAGGTCTCTCTCTCTCTCTCTCTCTCTCTCTCTCTCTATCTCTCTCTCTCCTTCTGTCTCTCCCTCTCTCTCTCCCTCTCTCTCTTGCGGGGGAGTAATTTCTGTGGATTGCGCGGACAGTGCCTCCGCTGGGAGCACTGGCAATCATGGGGGAAACAATGTTTACATCGATCAGCTGTCAGGAAGATTTATGGCTTCATTTCGCCGTAATGGAGAATTAGTGGGAAGATTATCAGGGACTCAACGCTGCCGCTTGTTACCCTGTGTCCATGCTGCCAATTTATCTCAAACACCACCCCCCAC
>JBBPCX010000040.1:29006851-29021996 GCA_037974365.1 Hydrocynus forskahlii | reverse complement strand
CCCCCCCAACCCTCCCACCCCAACCCCCTGACCCTGGAGCGGCCGAGCGCATTGTGACAGCTCCTTAATTCAATCAGCAGAAAACGATGGAATTAATTTGTTACAACAAAATTTAAATATGTTCAGAGTGAGAGGGAGAGGGAGAGATACAGGAGTGAAAGAGAGTGAGAGAGAGAGAGAGAGAAAAGGCATAAAGCAACAAGAGAGAGACAGAGAGAGAGAGAGCAAGAGAGAAGAGAGGAGAGAGAGAAACAAAGAGGAAATGGTGAGAAAAAGAGAGAAAAGAGATGGAGCAATGGAAGAGATAAGAGATATGGGGGGCAGCATGAGAAAGAGCAAGAGACAAAAAAGAAAAAAGAGGAGAGAAAGAAAGAGAGACAGAGAGAGAAAGAGAGAGAGAGAGAGAGAGAGAGAGAGAGAGAGAAAAAGAGAGAAAGAGATGGGCTGATTTATAGTGCCGGCTGGGATATCGATCCTTTTCGATCCTGTTCTCGTGTCGAGAGTCTAATGTGGGATAATTTCCAATTTTAAAGCTCCGCGCCGGCTCTGGTAGTGAGGGCAGGTCTGAAGCCTGTTGCTAGGGCTCTGTCAGAGGCCCCGTGTGAATGTAAATGCAGGGGAGAGAGAGAGATAGAGAGAGAGAGAGTGTGTGGGTGTGTGTGTGTGTGTGTGTGTGTGTGTGTGTGTGTGTGTGTGTGTGTGCATGAGCTAGGTTATCAGTCCCGGCATCGTTAACGTGGCTGACATGGCGTTTATTGTGTGTCAGGCCTCGAGTAATAAGACACGTGTAAGGAAATCAATCGCGGTAAAGCCGTCCGGGCGGTAATTACTGCAGGACCGAGGCACAGGGGGAGAGAATGACGGGGGGTCTCAGAGACGTGGGGTCCTTTGAAAAGGTGGGTGGGAGCCAGCTTTCTGCAGCCCGATCCACTCAGCTGTCCAACCCTTTCATCCCAAAGTAATTAAAACCACTGCTCATGTTTTTACATTCGGCTTCATTTATAAAATTATAGTCCTAATTCACTTTTACCTCAGCATTTCCCAACCTCTTCATGTCCATTTGACCTTCTGTGGTTACTGTGCCTTTTGAGGCAGACACATGTAAATGACCTCTGTTCTGGTTGGCTGCTATTACATTTATGTCATTCAAAACGCAATCTGGACAGGTAACACTTCTTAGAAGGTCAACACGAATGGGCGGGGCAAAACTGCTTTAGGATGAATGTGAGTTTGTTTTTGTGACATCACAAAAACAGCTCAATCGAAACAAACCATTTGCGCAAGTTTAAAAAAATGTATTTATACAATATTAGTCATAATTCACTTTTTCCTCAACATTTTCCAACCACTTCATATCCATTAGCCCTTTTTTTGGTTGCTATGCTTTTATAACTGACGTATGTAAATGACCTCTTTTCTGATTGGCTGCCTTTATACGTGCCATTCAAAAAACAGTGTGGACTGATCCGCTCCTTTTACCATAAACTCAGCAAATAGACACTAAGATTTGCGGCATTGTGACGTGAACTTATTTTAATTTAGTAAAGCATCAAAACATGTAAAGGGAATGAACAAAGAAATGTGAGAAGGAAAAACTATGACAATATTAAACATATAAAAATGTTAACTTCTTATAATAAACATCCTGTTTCAGAGATATGAGGTTTTCTTTGGACAGAGACAGTATATAGAGGCCCCGTCAAACCTGCAGTAATGGACTCTTTAAAGGGACTCTCTGCAAGGTGTCCGGTGCTCGAATTAAGCTATTATATGCGTTTCAATAACTGTGACGAGTTTTCCTCAGTCCCCAGGCACTTCATGTCACCGTCCATAAAATAACAGTTTGTCCCAGGCTCCTTGGTCTTTGAGGAAAGTAATTATGTCTCCAGAGCACCTGAATGGTGTGATTTAGAAGATATTGTGACTAGCTCGCATTATACACACACCACACATATTGTAAACAGTTCTTCACTGTAAAATCAATAACAAAGTGCTCATTCACAGACGCCGTGTTGGTCAAAACCTTGAGTAATGTGGACTGAGATTGAGTGTGATGTGAAAACTCGTGACCCACAGATCTGAACGGAGTGGTGGAAGGATGCTAATGAAGTGGGCAATTATAGCTGTGCTTCAGTCGTGCAGGTGCTTTCCATCACTCTGTTGATTAAAGGGCCCATGCCCTACATCTTT
Source organism: Hydrocynus forskahlii (assembly GCA_037974365.1). Taxonomy (NCBI): domain Eukaryota; kingdom Metazoa; phylum Chordata; class Actinopteri; order Characiformes; family Alestidae; genus Hydrocynus; species Hydrocynus forskahlii. The sequence goes on along the minus strand of JBBPCX010000040.1, from coordinate 29,019,806 downwards.
CCAATATGTTTCTTTTCCACGAATGACATTTGTGCATTCTTCTGCACCACAAACATTGTTACATTTTCCATATCCCTGACAATTGAACAGGCTACTGTAAGGCAGAAATATGTGAATGACCTCTGCTCTCATTGGCTGCCCTGTAGCCTTGCTTAAAAAAGAAGTAGACATGGGCGGAGCTAAACGGCTGCAGCAGTTTAGTTCAGCAGGCAAATGCTGCAAGCTGAAAAGGCAGTTATGTACAATATGGCCAAAAGTATGCAGACACCCCTCCTAAGACACAGCCATTGCTCACAGGTGTATGAAAAGCAAAGTAAAAGCAAAGACTTGTCACACTGAAGAGCTAACTGAACACGCCACAAGGCAGTCGGTGAGATTTCTGCCCTAATGTTGCCTTTCTAGTGTGACATCAGTGCCAATTTTCTTTGCACACACTGAGATTTTCTATATTTGCATGTAACTCACTTAATATTTACTAAAAATACACTCAATATTCTTTGCTAACAAATAAATGTACAAGATGTTCACCATTTCAGCCTTTGTTAGCCAGGAAATATTTTCTTATTCATCACTACTGACCTACAAAATGCCAGCTAATATAATTAGAATTATAGATATAATGTGGGTCTCCAGATAGGTGTTAGATATTTGATGAGCGTTTAAGTGATGAAACAGTTAACCAGTGCATTTAAAGTTAAAGGACAGTCTAAAATTTGACTCTACCTCACCACACAACCAGTTAATAGGATGCCAGACATGCACTGTTACAGATTCTTTCATCTTCTAAAGGAAACTTGTTTTATTTGACATATTTTCATTTACAGTTGTTCACTCAACAACTTCCTGGTGTTCAACAGAAATAAAAATCTGCAGTTTATAAAATAAATGGTAAAAATCTGTGGTTTGCAAAAACTTTTGATCGGTAGTGTGTTTAACACGAAGACATATCCTGTGAAAAATAGAAACTGTGTGGCACAAAAGACCCCCAGGCTGTGGAGTCCCTGGAGTGTTGGAGCTCCATCATGTACCTCTGGGATGATGTTTTTTATCCATTACTGATCCACCAACATCAGTACCTGACCTTACAGTTGCTCTCGTGGCTGCAATCAAATCCTCACAGCGATGTTCCAACATCAAACCGCCCCAGAAGAGCTGAGGCTAGTACTCTCGCCTATTAATATCTTCAATTTCAGAAGAAACTTCACACGCAGTGTGTCTGCCGTAAACCGTTGCTGCACAAATCCATTTCTTTTTCTTTTCATGGTAGAGCAACACTGAGCCGGCGATTTGCAATGAGATCTTGTGAGCAGAGCAAGAGTTGGAGGCAAAGAGAGGAGTGGGACGGTCCTCTGTGGAATATGAAGTGGAGCTTTGTAAAGATAACAAATTCTGAAGTGAGAAATATTGGTCTGGCCTTACAACCGTTTTTGGCAATTTCAAGAAGCTACCTACTTTCAGAGGGGCGAAAAGAAAAACATAGGTAATTGGACCCTCAAGGGCTGGCAGGAAAAGTAAACGTTAGAAGAGCGTTTCGTGCTGATGTGGAGTGATTTCAGGAGCGGAGCAGCCCAATTTGCCCTGGAAGCGGAGAGTCCAAAGCGGCCACGTGTGAGTGGAGGCTATAAACCGAGCCCCATTCTGCTCATATGCTTTGTATATGGCTGACCATTCAAACATGACAAAAATCTACTTATGGCTGCATGGCCTTCTATAACAATGGGTCAGTGAGTCTCTGCAACTGTGCACTTATTTAATTTGGGCATAGTTGTCCAGTGTTGGTCTCTCATAATGCTGGTTATGTAGCCCACTGATGCTGCCTGAAGACTCCAATAGGCCTTCGGGTGGACACTAATGACGTTACCTTGGCGAAGGACCTAGGACAATGAACAATTTCATATTGAAAAAAACCCAAAATTGTATTTGTTCAGCTATGCCCATAACAGTGGAGCTTAACTGAGGGGCACAAAAGTCTTACTGAGGTGCATGAAAGAGCTACTCTTCCTTGTAGTTGTGGTTGGAACACCTTTATCTAGGCACCTTGTAACTTTAGGCGATTTGCAGCCTGTCACAGTAAAACATTTGTTCCCATTTCTTTCATTTAATCTAATCAATATGTCAAAGATGAGAGAGTTTGATAGGTCTAAAATAGGTTTTTTTTGCACCATCAAGGTGATTCTAAGCAAAATTTAAAAAATAAAATAAAATGCAATAGAAATAGAAAGAGCTCAAAGTGACTCTGGGTAGATGGTAGGTGGGTACATTAATTTATTGCAACATATGAAAACATACATACAAATACAATTTAGACCACAAAGAGACTTTGTTTAATTCTAACCAGCTTTAAAGATAATATTTGCTCTGACCATCGTTCACAGGCTGAGCTCTGTTAGACAACCTGTCCTGTTATTTCAAGTATCTTCAGGAATAGTTCTCTCCAGAAACTGTCTCATAGATTTCCATCGCCGGTAGATCTTATGTCAGGGCCGCTTTTGTTTTTGTGATCTTTTATTTTTTATAGTCTTGTTTGAGTTTTTTTTTCTCACTATTGCTTAGCCGTGTGATGAAAATCTAACCCGGCCAACTTGTTAGCAATGTCCTGGTACACCTGCATTTCTAATGGCATTTAAAACTCCCACTGAAACAGACATTAGTGATTGTATTTCATCAGGTTCACTGTTGTTAGTTTGTATCTTTTTTGTGCTACAGTAAAAAAAACAAACAGTGGTCTCTTTCCAAGTCCGTCTGTTGTCATGACAACATTTTTTGACCAATCAAAAAGCAGTGATACAGTAAGCTCTGCTGTGGCCTGGGGTATGGCTTGGGTACGGGTCAGGTAACACTTTGATATTGGTTGGGTATGGTTTGGATACGGCTTGGTTATAGCTTGCTGAAACATTAGTTTGCGGAATGGCTCGATTCCCTGTGCCAGTGGAAAAGCTTTGTTTTACGACTCCAGAAGTAAACACACCCCGAATCTCCGGCCATGTTTAGGTGTGTGTATGGCTCTCAGAGGTGGATGCATCACTACACTTGTGCCTCTAACCAGGAGCCTGGGCCTACACACTCACACACACACACACACACACACACACACACACACACACACACTCTCCTGGACTCACCCTGGGGTTTCTCCTTACTGAAGGAGCTATCATCTCACATGCGGCAAAAGACTCTTCATCGCCCCCTTGTTCCCCGCTCTATCCTTCTGTCTCTCAATCTCCCGGTCTCATCCGGACCCCCGGGCTTCACCTGGACCGTGCCTGTGCTAAACGAACGTTAGAAAAGCCTTCTCTCAACATTCCGACCCCCTACACAAACACGACTCCCCGACGGCAAGCCGGCTACGGTTCTTTACAAGCATCCCTTTCTCCTCGTTTTCTTTCTGTTTCTTGGTTTTTGTTTTGTTTTTTTTTTCTTGTTTTTCCCCCCTCCTCGCTTCTTTTTGATAGAGAGAGAGCAGGAGCAGCGGAGCGTGAAACAGCTCCCTGACGTTTTTTTTCCTGCGACAGCTTTACAAATTACTTAACAGCCAGGCAGCGCAATAAAGCAGCGCATACCGATTAGCATGCGCTAATTGATGCCTAATTAATTTCTGCTGCCATGCATAAATTTAGGGGCTGCGCAGGAGACCCAGGCTCTTCAAGCGGAGCACAAACATATGAATAAACATGGAGGGAGCCTCATAAAGTGCCGGCGTGCTTTAGAATCGCCAGGTGTGGAAGACTTGAGGGCTTAATAATCAAGCGTTGCTTATGAGGGAAGAACACACGAAGGCCGCGCCAATCGAATCTCTGTTCATTCTACTTACAAGGCTCCAAACATATTAATGATACACACTTTAAAAATCCTAAAACCCCTGTTTACTGGCCAGGAAAGAAATTTAGGTTCTTAAACCAAGATTCTCACTCAAACATCTCACTTACAAAAAACGCAACCATTGAAAATTTCCTTGAATTGGGAATTCAACCAATTTTTTCAGATGTAAACAAGCTCATACAGAGTGGGTCTGACATGAAACAGTCCATTGTAGGTGAAAGGAACCAGACGTCTCCAACACAAGTACAGCTGTTTTATTCACTATTGACCCCCAGTGAAGCTCCACGTGTCTCTGAGTGTTTTTATGGATGTTGATGATGCTAAACTAGTGGTAGATCTGAACTAAATCAGTTTGCTTTGGGGACTAATTGAAGCCCTGCATGTATCCTTCCACCATGAATGGGTTTAGTTTTAGGACCAAAACTGTTTATGTTTACATTTACGTTTATGGCATTCAGCAGATGCTCTTATCCAGAGCGACGCACAACAGTGCTTAAGTAGTCTACGTCTGTCCTTTATACCTGTAAAGATAAATTAATCAACACCTGCTTTATACCAAGGTACTGCCAGCTAAGGTACACACCTTAACAAATCCTGAGAAAAGAAACAAGTCAGACGTTAATACACAAGTAAGGAAAAACAGTTAAGAGGGTAAAGGCCCAAGGTTTTTTAAATATAAAGAAAATGATGTACAAGAGATAAACGAGAGGACTGGTTAGTCACCAAAGTGCTCCTTGAAGAGGTGGATCCTCAGATGACACTTGAAGACAGTGAGGGACTCCGCAGATCTGATTGTAAGAGGGAGTTTGTTCCACCACTGGGGCGTCAAGACTGAATAGGATCTTGATGCATGTCTTCCTCTTCTTTTGAGCAACTGAGGTTCAAGACGAGCAGGACTGGGAGGATGAGAAGTGACACGCTGCTTGATCAGTGCTGCTAAGTAAGGAGGTGCAAGTCCGTTCTTGGCCTTGAAGGCAAATGTTAAGGTTTTGAATGTAATGCGAGTGGCTACAGGGAGCCAGTGAGGCATGGTGTGTGAGAATTTAGGAACAGTGAAGACTAGCCTCGCAGCTGCATTCTGAATCAGCTGAAGTTGGTCTTGTTACCTTTAGTGGAAGTCCACCCAGTAGAGAGTTGCAGTAGACCAGTTTAGAGATGACCAGAGACTGGACAAGTAACTGCATAGCTTCAGTGATGAGAAAGGGTGTTATGACAGTTCTTCATCTGCGTTAATCCTGAAGCTACCAAACATTTTGACACCGTCATTAATATAATGTGCTCTCTTCCCCAGCAGTGAGAAATACCTTATACAATTAATATCAGCTACTAACAATGGATCTAAATTGACCCCATAAAGGATATTAGAGGAAATGATTAAAAACGGCATTAAACGTTTTTTATGTATTGAGATGGGCCAGGTTGACTACCTCAGTCTGCTAAGCATTATTTAGCATATAGTTTGTAAATGCTGTTATATTTACATCGTTTACATTTGTGTACATTCATCAAATTACTCTAGTATTTTACTCTTTATTCTCTTATCTAGTTTTCAGAATGATTCAGTGTTCATTTCACTGCATGTATAGGTGTGTATGTGACAATAAAAGGATATTGCATTTCATTGTCTACGCCACTAGACCAGGGCCTTAATTCACAGTGCAGAACACATCTATCAGAAAAGGAGTACCTTTAACCTGCAAACACCTCGAGAACCCCACCCCCCCACCCCCCACCTTGTCTCCAGACACCAGCCGCCGCTCACCAGTCCATCCTCTGAGCTTCTGGAGCCGTGGAAGTGTGAGGAGAATGACATGGGCAGATTTCTCCCCTAATTTGTTTTAATTGGTCACTGATAAAGTGAAGCAGGTCAGAGCGGTGGAGATCAGGCTCTCGGTGCAGCGAGAGGTTAATGATGAGGAGAGCACGCTCAGAGATAATAAAAAAAGAGCCCCTCTGGTGACTCTGAGCTAAAAATATATATAAAAAAGGTTCCTCTGAAGCGAGACCACTGAAGAACCTTTCACTTAGGTGTTTTCAGGTGAGACGCTTAAAGAACCAGGGTTCTTCACGGGTTCTTTGGTATCACTTCAAAGAACCATTTTTTGGGGACAACTTTATTTTAGACTCAGCAAGAGGAGGAAACTGAACCTCCAGCATGATCAGACAATCCAGCATGATCTCCTGTATGCGAATACCTTATCTTATTTTCGATAATAATGCAGATAATATGATTTATTATCAATAATGAGGCATATATTTGGATTAATTTTCAAAACTAATTCAGGTAATCTGCCCTATTTTCAATAATAATGAAGATAATTCGATGCAGTTTGACTAATTTTCAAGAAATAATATAAATAATTTGGCTTATCCTCAATGATAATGCAAATAATGTGACTTACTTTCAACTACAGTGCAGATAGTCTGATTTATTATCCATAAGAAAGTGGATAATTTGACTTATTTTCAACAATAATGCACAAAATATGACATATTTTTAATTACGAGGCAGATAATTGGACTTCTTTTGAAGAAATGATGCTCGAGACAAGCAAAAGGATCTGCCAGTCTTCAACTTGGTAAAGTGCTGAAAAGGTGTAAATAAATGTGTAGAAATGATCTCAGAATGAGGAATATTAGGATAAATGGTGGTGGTGGGATGATGTCAACTGCAGAGTCCCTGTTGGGTGTGTTTTATCACTGCTGCTTTGGTGCGGGTGTGTCTATATGTGTGTGTGTGTGTGTGTGTGTGTGTGTGTGTATGTTTGTCTGCGTGTGTGTGTGGCACCAGACTCAAGTGCATTAGAAGCCGGTGACAACCACAGAGTGCATTAAGAGCGAGATATATCTGCGAGGAGCTTCACTCAGGAGTCGGACCCCCAGACTGATGGATGTCCGGCGGTGGCTATTTATGATATGACGGGCTTTTAATTCCTAAAACGAGAACCTTATCGGTCCGCAAGAACCGGGCTCACGTTTAACCCAGAACGCTGGATCAGGATGCTGACGGGAAAAGCAGCCGATGAAACAGTAGATTGGCTCCGAAATGCAGAAAGCTGAAGAGTAACAGCTTTTAAAGTCGATCAGATCTGAAACCCCACCAGTCAGTGGAGACAAATTTGACTTATTTTCAACAGTAATGAAGATAATCTTATATAAACTTATTTACAGTAAATTATGCAGCTAATTTAACTTATTTTCAATCATGATGAAGATAATTTGACTTATTTGAAATAATGATGCAGATAATTTGACATATGTTCATATTTTCAAAAATAACTAATTTGGAGATAAGTTGATTTATTGTCAATATTAATGCAGATCAAAGCAGTTATTTTCAATAATACCGAGATACTTTGACTTATTTTCAGTAATGGTGAATATACTATGACTTAATAATAATGAGATAACAACATATTTTTAATAAGAATGCAGATATTTTAACTAATTTTAGTCAAATTATGCAGATTATTTGACTCATTTTGCATTCAACAACGCAAAAAATATGATTTAATAATGTAGATAAGATGTATTAGTGTTCATGTTCTGGGGAGTTAATGAGGTTTTGATGCTGAAAAAAGGTTTTAAGGTTTTATGTTTTTTTTTTAGTTTTAGAATGAATAGTTTAGTAAAATGTTTAAGTTGTGTGAATCTGACGTCTTGGTTTTCAACACAAATGCTAATAATTTAACACATTTTCAGTAAATTGGGCAGATAATTCGACTTATTTCAATAATAATGCAGATCATTTGACTTATTGTCAATAATAGTGGATATACTTTGACTTATCTTCAGTAATAATGAAGATAAGTTGACTTATTTTGTTTTGGTTTGGTTTTATGACCTGAAACCATATTATATTATTTTTGTGTGCAGCAGAAGGTTTAATGAAAGACATTAACATTATTGAAGGGAAAATATTTGATAATTATGTCGTTACAGTTATTTCTCCCCATCTGACTGAAGCGTGACAGGTGAGTTATTAGAGTGTCCTCGTCTCAGATAAACAGATTAATTTGCGCTGTGAACGACACGTCATGTGAGAGGGGAGACGCTTTTTATTAATTGTCTCAAACTGGAACAAAAAGAGAATAGTGACAGCAGGTTATTGTTGATTTGTTTGTACATCTGAGCTCATTTTTCCTTTATTATCACAGATCTGGGATCATTTTGCTCACACTTTACTAATGAGGCCAGAATTAGCAATAGTGCTGTGCAAAAGTCTTGAACCAACCCTCATTTCTTTGTATTGAATTTCTTTGAAAGTCATTTCTTTGACTTTCTTGTATTTTAATGTAGTCCAGGCTTCCTGAAGTACTTTCAAAGACTCTCATTTTCAGTCCAGTCCCTGAACCTGACCAGTTTCAGAGGAATGATTTTGTTTGTTAAGACGTACAGTGACCTACGTATGAATCATTCAAGCAGAACAAAGACCATTTAACTGAAGTCCTGAACCAGTGAAGAAACAGGAGTAGATGATTCCAGATGATCAGGCGGTGATCAGTATACTGGTGGTGCTGAATGCTGAGTGGTTGGAACTCCTTTATCCTGGCTCCTTGTATCTTTAGGCACTTTGCACCCTGTCACACTTATGTTCCCATTTCTTTCATTTAATCTACTCAAAATGCCAAAGATAAGAAAGTTTGACAGACAGAAGATAGTATTTTTGCACCAACAAGGTGATTCAAAGCAAAATATAAACAAACAAGGGGTAGTCAAGACTTTTGCAAAGTACTGTACTTGTTTTCCAGATTTGTCTCGGGTGGAGTGATGACTCCTAATAGGAGTGTAGCGTGCAGAGGGAGAGATGATTGGTTGGGATGATGGAAGATGTGAGGATGGACCAGGCCTCTGAAAACCCCTGGGAAATTCCAATAGGGCCCAATAGTAATACAGTCCCCCTTCAGACTGATATGCACACCCAACAGCAAAGGTTCAGACAAATGTGTGAACATATAGACACACATTCACACACACACACACACACTCACACACACACACATACACTTAGACACACAGACACAGACACACACACACACACACACACATGCATGCACACACACACATATACACACATCTACGCATACAATGAAACACCTTTATAAGAAATATCATCAGAACATTTTCATTTAGGTTTAATTTAACAATAATTTAATATCACCTTTTTACATTTAACTGTAGTTGTATGTCATTTCATGGCTGTTTTTATGCTTTCATTTTCTATAACTACTGTTTCAGAGCAAAACATTTCTGCAACTAATGTGCTCTGTAAAAGAAAAATTGTAATGAATTATAAAACAATAATAGTAACCAATAACAGCAAAAACAACACCAAAACAACAACAACAACACTATAGCTACTACCACTATTACCACTACTATTAATAATAATCATAATAACAATGGTGGTGATGGTGATGATGGTTCTTTAAAGAAATATCCACTGAAAGGTTCTTTAGGGGTCTAACAGTGGTTATTTAATGGCATATTTAGTTCTGCTGCTTTTCTTTGACTTCTTTGGCTCTATCAAGTACCGACGGCCTTGTTTAGTCTAAAAGCAGATTAAAGACCAAACAGGTGCACCCTGGATCTATAACTGCTGATGTTTGTACGTCATCCTAAACATGTTTTACCTACTCATTGTTTCAGATTTTCCGACTTCCTGAGGCCTCTGAGAACCTGTGAGCTAAGTTTGTGTCCACTGAGAGTTAAAGAGGAACCTCTTTTAGTACAATTTATACAAAATTCAGTACAAAGTCATTTGGAGAGGGTTGATGGGAAATGCTTAGAATTGTGGTGGTGAATGAAAGCAGCTGTCTCAAGAGTTTAAAACCGCTAAAAGCTCGCCCACAGAAAGTTATTACATGAAATGGTCATGGTTGCACCGTCTGACGCCTGAGACCTTGTTTTACCAGAGTTCTGAGAAGTTTAAACCATATTTATATCTATTTATTGTGTGTGTGGGGGCATGCATTATAAAATCAAAGGTACATGCTTTCTCAGATTTATCACGATTTCATCCATCTTTTGGATTGAAAATGAACCAGACTTATGCACTGTAGAACTTCTGTCCTCTGGTTCTAATTACCAATGCAATAAAATCTGTAAGAGAATACAATAGTTCTCTAAAATTAACCAGTGCATGTCATTTTTAAAAAATGTTTTAACTGTTGTACCATGCTCATACATACATTTCATCTCCCTTCTGGCTACAGGTACTGCAGTGAAGCACCATGTCTTCCAAAAGGTAGCACTTCGTTAAGGAAAAACGAATAAGTTTTAGTCAAAACATTGTCCATCCTGGTGTAAACAATCCTATTTTTAGCACTGAGAAAGCTGCATTCAGTCTAGGTTTTGTTCCTGCTTGTTTATAATTTACTCAACAACAATTCAGGTTTAATTCTCACTGTTTAAATCAACCTTTGCGTCTGGATAGCTGACATTTTTTGATGTATGACTTCAGCTTGACCACCTTCTGCACCATGAATACAAACCGAGAGCTTGTCCAACACACACTGTCAGTCAAACAGTAATTCTTTTGGAGCTCCAGACTGATTGACAGGTCTCCATTTTTTCAATTGCTGCAGCTTCCAAACTGAGGTGACATTTCCACAAAGTGCATTAAGAGGGGGGCATTAAGAGCAAGGCCCCCCCAGGGGGGTTTTCACCTCTGACAGTCCACAACCTGCTGCCCCATGTGAGGACAGATTTAGAGTTCAGATGAGTACAAGAAAACACACCGCTAACTAACTCCAGAGAACTTATTTGATGTCCAAACATAGAGCTTGAGTATGATAAACTGATTTACTTTTCCATGTAAATTAAGGCTGTTAAATGATTGAAACTCACTGACTATAGGCAAATGTCTTATTTTCTGTTGCTTATGAAGAAGTGCATTGTGTTGTAGTCATATGAGTGCACAAAACAATCTCCATCAGAATTTGTTACTTTTAACAGTTCAGTGACATTATTTTCATTGTGTGAACTCAAGATTCTCATGAACATGGAAATCGTCCCATGAGAGCAACAGAGCATGCTCCACGCAATGAGTCAAATACACCACAATATTAAATCCTCTGACAGGTAAAGCGAAGAACATTGATGATCTGGTTACAGTGTCTCCTGTTGGAAGTGTGTGTGGGGGGGGGGTGAATACATGTGGCAGAGAGTGAACAGGCAATTCTTTAAGTCAATGCTGGAGCATAAGAGACACTTTGATGGAATCAAACTCTGAGGGCCGGACGACTGAACATCTCCATCACAGCGTGTCTTGTGGGGAGTTCCTAGTATGCAGAGAACAGTGCTTGCCAGAAGTGGACCAGCAAAGGATGACCAACAAACCAACAACATGGGTACCCAAAGCTCACTGGTGTGTGGGACTGAAGTCTATAGTTACTGGGTGTATATATCAGATAAATCACATATACACTCAATGATACATTCATACAGCTCATGGATACTTGTTACAGTGGAGGCTCTTGAGGGGGACTGGAGCTTCCCACATTTGCGCTTGCTAATGTGCTACTCACTTATTAATCCACAGACCTCCCTCTAGCACATTTCAGTGTTATCTGCCAAAGGTGCTGAAGGTATCGCTTTACAAGCCTTTTTTAAAGCTGCATTTGAACTACAGATGTGTCTAAGGGTCAAACTAAAAACTGACATTATTAATTCATTGCATTGGCAGCCTGTTTAGAAATGCATTTGAGGAAATACTACGGTGACAGAACACCACCAACAAATCCTTGCCTGAACAGCATAGTTGAAAATGGGTATAATTAGCATTACTGTGTATCACCACACCTCAAAGGAGACGCTCCCTCCCCCTTTTAGATAACGATGGTGACATGTAGATCCCTGCAAGAAGCAGTTAAGGAGAAATGAGAAGCACAGAGGAGGCAAGTTTGTTTTGATAATCTTATCATTGCCTGGGCCTCTTAGGAGAGCTAATATGCAGGTAATGAAAGACTCTGAAACCATTTCCTTTGAAGCGGGGGCTCGACATAAGCTTTGTGGTGATCATTATGTATTTATTAATTATTCTATTATCAGGACGGTTGGGTCCCCTGATTGAACGGGAGCTGTTTGAAATGCTCTGATGTACATCTGAGGACAGAACATCAGTTAAAACACATAGTGGAATTAATGAAGGGAGCAGAATTCGGCATGAAAAGGCAAATAATTAACAAATGTGTCTTGGGGGAATACTTCAAAAAAGACCTCAAAGTGCTCCGGCTCAGAAAAAGCTTCCCTTCAAAATGCAATGTAAACACAGGCGTTTACGCGAGATCAGAGCTTCTGAAATCTGGCCTAACGTCTCCTATTAAAAACACAAAATGTCCATTCATCACTTTGAAAGTTACCAGGTCACGTCTGCACTCGCATGTGTTCTCACGCTTTTGATAGCGGTCAAGCTCATCCACCTGGACCGGGGACTTTTACCGAAAAGGAAAGTTGGTTGGTCTTTGATGATCTTCGTGTGGTCCATTGCGGCGGTTTTGGAGTCCATTGTCGGGGTCTGCAATGAGAATAGAGTGACATAAACAAAGTGAGAGCAATTAGCAGTTAGTTCGTCAGGCTCATTAAGCGATTCCGCTCGGAAGGGAATGTCGAAATGAGGCCACTCAAGCCAGGGCCGCACTTGCAGAGGTGGTCTCATGTAGGAATGCAATTACTAAGGTTCAGTGTTGGAGCTCTATTTCTCTTTTACCGCCCTTGGCACACTTATCCACACACACACACACACACACATACACACACACACACACACACACACACACACACACTCTAGGCCTCCAGGACCTCCAGATCCTGCTCGGCTGGCAGAGGTAAATGAATCCACTGGCTGATGTCGAGCCACAGAGTCAGGGGACACATTTACAGCACATTAAGAGGTTAAGAGCGGGGGAGCCCTCCATTGTTCTTCCGCCGCTTCCTCTCAGGCCCTCCACATGCTCTGCAGTACCGGGTTACAGACAAACCCCAGCATTTTCAGGGCGGAAAATGCTTAACCTGACAGTTGGATGGCTTTCCACGGGCCAGGGGGGACGATGGGAATGATCTGGGTCGGAAGTCTGGGGCACAGTGAGATGGCGAGGAGTGAAAAAGTTCCCACACTGGCTTAGAGAGGCCACAC
>JBBPCX010000040.1:28999351-29001851 GCA_037974365.1 Hydrocynus forskahlii | reverse complement strand
CTCTCTCTCTCTCTCTCTCTCTCCATGTTTGCTTGCTCTAATTGCTGCAGCAGTATAAATATATGGCTCCGTCAGTGTGGCATAACCTCCCACACACTCACTAATATCAACATACTCGACAACACCAATTGAGCCTGGGTGCTATGGATGCATACTGTTTGTTCGTTAATAAATGTATGTGATTGTTTATTCATCCATGTATGTATTATTTGTTTGTTTATGTAAGTATGTATGTTTGTATGTATGTATGTATGTATGTATGTATCTATCTATCTATCTATCTTATAAAAAACACATCCTGGACTGCTTATTGAATCAAGTACAATACAGGTCAGCAAATCAGAACAGAGCTCATTTACATATAACCTGCCTTTACAGCCTGGTTAAAGGAATAAAGAGAGGTTTTAATAGGACCATGTAATGTAACAACTATGTAATGTAAATTGTTATAACAATCTAAATAAAGTCGTTCAGAGTGGGTTTGGTGTGAACCTCACCGAGTCAGAACTGTTCACAGTAGTGGTGAAAGGAACCAAATGTGTGACTCTAAAAGCTCACATCCAGAAAGTTATTCCATGAAGTGTTTATGGTTGCTCCACCTGACACCTGAGATGTTGTTTTGAGAAGCTTTTGGTCCTAAAACTAAACCTATATATGATGGTGGGATACATGCAGGGTGTTTTGAGGCAAAATAGTCTCCAAAAACCCTGATATAGTTCAGATCCTCCACTATTTTACAGCCATCAACATCCATATAAACACAAAGACTTGTGGAGCTTCACTGGGGGTCGATGCGACTAAAACTGCAATTTTGTTGGAGACGTCTGGTTCCATTCACTTTCACTGGAAAGACATCCAAGCCTCTACAATGACACCAAACCACCACGAATGAGTTTGGACAAAAAGTAAACCCATCCATGTTGGAGGGATACATGCAGAGCATTGTGAGGCAAAATAGCCACCCCCCACAAAGATTTTCCAGTATTTCACCATCATAGTTTTCCATATAAACACTCAGAAACATGTGGAGCTTTACTGTTTACTATATATAGATTTACTCATACATTCTCGCCAATCAATGAAGCTCAGAAATAATATGTCATATATTGCCATACACACACTTACACACACATTCGCACACAGACACTAGCATCAATCTGACCAGACGTATCCAGTGTTATAGATGACATTCAATACCATAGAGGGTCCACTAGTTGTAGTTCAATCACACAAGGGCGTAAATGTCACCATAAGGAGATTAATGGACAGCAGAGGACACGGCTCTGCACTTGACCTTTCCCTGCCCTCTCCAGGGGTCACCAGCCTTAAGACCACCCACAGCCAGCCTCAACGTTAGCCACCCTCTTTCACATTATCATCATATGCATTCACAGCACAATCAATATTCACCCACTTAACATTCCACCATGAGTCTTTAATGCTTTAATGGCATCAGCTAATTGTGTTCAGGTTATTGAGGCATGTAGGTGAAGAATGTTTGAACCGAGCTCTGCTTTTTTCTGGTCATTTACACCACCTGAAAATACGAGTAAGGTGCATTTCATGACAAACAGTACAAAACGATGCACAAAAGTCTTCAGCCACCCATCATTCATTCATATTTTGCTTCCAACGAGCCAGACTTCCTTGTAATTTTAATGTGGTCTTGAGGAACAGTTCTCCAGGCATCCTGAAGGACATTCAAAGACTCATTTGAGAACAGCATGAATGGGTAAGAACATTCTAGAACAGCAATGATAAGAACAGGGTAAATGGGGACAAACATTCAAGAGCAGTGGTAATTAGGTAGACTATTCTAAAACAGCATGAATAGGGACAAACATTCCAGAACAGTATGAACAGGGACAATCATTCTAAAACAACGTGACTGGGGCAAAAAAAGAACAGTGACATTTAGGTAGAATGTTTTAGAACAGCATAAATGAGGACAAACATTCTAGAATAGCAAGGATTAGATTAATCATTCTAGAACAGTGTGAAAAGGGACAAAATATGTACAGCGGTGGCAATTTGGTAAACCATTGTAGATTAGAGTGAATAGGGACTCTGGAACAGTGGTGGCAATTAGGCAGAATGTTCTAGAACAGTATGAATGGGGAAGAACATTCTAGAAGTGTGTGAATGGGGAGGACAGTAATGTGCTCCACAATTAATTATATCTTATAATCAGAAGCTCTGCCCCCATGGGGTAATCAGGCGGTCACGGTGATCACAGTCCACCTGGTTCAGTCCTTCACTCTGCTGATGGTCCAGTTTGGAGTGTAACTGACTTGCATTTTGCTTCCTGTTCTGCTTTGAATCACCTTGTGCATGTTAAAATACTATTTTCTGCCTCTCAAACTGTCCTGTCTATGGCATATTGAGTAGATAAAATGAAAGAAATGGGAGCAAAAGTTTTACTGTGACAGGCTGCAAAGTGCCTAAAGATACGAGGAGCCTAGATAAAGGAGTTCCAACCACTCAGCATTCAGCACCACCA
>JBBPCX010000040.1:28977908-28993628 GCA_037974365.1 Hydrocynus forskahlii | reverse complement strand
CAGAGTGTATCAGTAAACTCTGATTTCAGTAAATATAAACGGTGTAAAACAGTCTAGAACCGGTGTTTCTTCTCCTACACACTTGCTATTTGCTGTTCTTTCACTCTTTTGCTGTTTTTCCTCACCCACTTGTGTTTTTTGGGGGGGGGTTTCCATTTGTTTCTAAGATCTACAGTATAAGAAGCTGTGGCATTTTTGTTCTTTATGGTCATTTGTGTGTGATGCCGCTTTTAAAACCCCAGTAGTGGTTTTTATTATTATGTTTTAAATTACAATAACTTTGGTTCTACGTGACACAGGAACACCAAATAAAGCTCAGCATGACGCCTGACACCTCGAGCACCAACACAAACTTTTGGTCATAAATTATCTTCATGCATCAATTCCCTCTAAATTACCTCTAAATGACTTTTTCAGTTGGATGAATAAATAGTCTTAATTAAATTCAGTGCAGTGTTATCCTCTATGCTGTCCAACCACTTTCTCCAACCATTTTTGCTCCATGTTTATGTTACGCTCGCCTTGATATTCACAGTGGAGTCCAATTTTGTCTCTAAGAAAATCAACATGAATGTTTGATAAACTGCCCAGCCCTTATTGAACTCAATTTTAGAGTAGCCAGGTCAACTTATTAAGTAAAAATGACAAATCTTTTATCTGTGTCTTCATGTTTTCATTCCCACCTGATCAGACTGTACTCATCTGTCTGTTTTTCATGTTTTGACTTTTTCTGCCATTCTTCCACCTCAGCTCTCTAAGAGCAGACGCTCAGCCATCCTCAGCTCCTCTCTCTCTCCGCTGCCTCCAAACCTCGTACGTCCCCTCACAGTCACCCTTACCTGTAGATACACACTTCAGAATCTAGTCTCACCTGTATGGCCTCTGTGGCTGCAATCACATATTTTTATATAGAATTTATAGAATATATACTCACACACACATATACTCACTAGAACCCTTATTAGAAGAACCCACCTTAAGTACAATTCAGCAGATAAACAATAATTAAGCACTAAAATGTGCAGAAATGTGTAGCCTGTGGAGAACTTTGACCACTGGATGGGTTGGTGGTGGTCTAGTGGGTAGGATACTTGCCTCTGGACCAAGAGGTCATGGGTTCAAATCCTACCTTCAGCACACCACTACTGGGTCCCTGAACTTGAGGTCTGCACGGGACTGATTTTTCATCCTGCTCCCGCAAGTTTCTGTCCCGCTCCCGCAGAAATGTGAAATATTTCGACCCGCTCCCGCCCGCCTCTGTTATGGTTTGTCCCGCTCCCACCCGCTGAATCCCTCAGGCAAGGCTAGTGGAGTATAGGGTGGGCCAAAAATACCGGACACATTTTAAATGCTATAATATCTTGGCTTATTAAAATTAAATAAGGTACCAAATGTATTTGTTGCCTAACCGACTTACAGGAATTGATGAAACATAGGCAATATTATGTGGGCACGGCTGCGAATTAAAGATGTCTTTTATTTAAGGGTAGATTTGGCTAACCAGTCTTCCACCAAAAAATACAACCAACAATGTTTCTAACTAGGCTACAGACCTGAGTTAAAAATATCTAAACTGTCTCGATAGAAACATTTCACAGAGAAATATAGGGAAACATTGAAATTTGTGGCGCAGCTCTGCGTTTATTCCAGCCTCAGTCAGTGCTCATTGCGCTCATTGCGCTTCCATTCTGCCGCCTGGCGTCCCAGAGATTCCCGCGCAACGCAAACGTCCGCTGGTTTGGTCGCCTACTGCATATGTCGTTCCCCACATAATAACAAACTGTAAAATGTATTCAAGGCAAATGTATACTTTGCGGGAGTCCAGAGAACAATTTTGCACCGCGTCCCGCGGGTCCCGAGGGTGTCCCGCCCTGTTGCAGACCTCTACCCTGAACCACAAGTTGCTCCAGGGAGACTGCCCCCTGTAGTTAGGGAATGGAAGTCGCTTAGGATAAAAGCTAAATGCCGTAAATGTAAATATCACACAAATCCCATATTAATCAAGATTTACTTCACCTCAGAGTTCACTATAAGCTTATAGTGTATACTGAATATATAGTGTACTTCATGTATTAAATGTGTTTTTTGTGTGTGTATTTTTTTGTCTCATAAAGATTCCACATTCAAGACAGCCGGGAACAGACCGACCCAACAGCACCTTCTGAGCTGCTCGTGAACTTTCTGCTGCACTTCTGACTCCTTCTGGTGTCCGAGGCCTCGTGTCCAGCCTTGCTGCCAGTACGGACCTTTTCTGTTCTGGGAAGAGTCCAGGAGACTGTTTTCACTGTCGGCGGTTGAAGTCCTGTGGAGGATGCAGATGAGGCTGAACTGTTCTGGGTTTGAGGGATCTGATACGAGCTCAACTCTGGTGTCCAGCACAGTTTGGTGGTTCTTCCTCCTCAAACACACTCATTAACCCTTAGAACTCTGAGCATATCAGTAAACTCTGATTTCAGTAAATATAAACGGTGTCTAGAACTGGTGTTTGTTCTCCTACACACTCCTTGCTGCTCTTTCTCTCGGCGCGCTGCCACTCAGCCGGTCTCCGGAGTCCCTCCCTCTGCGGGTTTCCCCACCCACTTGTGGGTGGAGACTATCCTGAAAGTTCTCGCGGCTTCAAAGATCTTGTTTTTCTGTTTGTTTCTAAGACCCAAAGTAAAAGAATTTTTTTTCATTTTTGTTCTTTATGTTCATTTGCGTGTGATGCCATTTTTAAATCCCCAGTTGCAGTTATTATTAGTATTACAACAACTTTGTTTGGCCATATGACAACGATTTACCATTTGTTGCGCTTCCAGCACTGATCCATACCACTCACGTTCTAAAGGTTAAAACAAGCGAGGTGAACCAGGTGTGTTTGAGAGCAGGGAGACCACCAATCAGGGCTGGAGACCGGACCTCCAGGAGCCGAGTCGGGCACTCCTGAAAGAGTGTAGCCTTCCAAGCCTTGACACACACACACACACACACACACACACATACTTCTATACACTCAATTTCACATATGCCTTCTCTCCCAGACCCTGTTCCTCTAGAAAACAGTGACCTTAATTAGCTTGAGGTGTGTTCAACCAGGCCGGATGATTTTGTTACTTTATTACAGGGCTTTTAAATTTACAGCGACCAGCCGGGAACATTTTATCAACAGACAGTACACTGTTGTAGCTGTTTACGCTATTTGAGCTGTTTTAGCCGTTTTAGGACTTTTAAGGGCATCATTAATGAACCCACGTCATTTTTCTAGTGCCTCGTTGAACGCTCCTCCCGTATGAATGTAGATCTGCTCAGCATCGCGCCGCCGCACCCTAACACCCCCCGAAGCCCCCACCCCATCCCGGCTCTCACAATTTTACAAACGGAAAGTTACTGTTTTATAACATTTCTATGACTGATAGTGTTATTATTTCCTGTACTGTTTCGAATTGTAAATAAGAATAATTAATATTTAAAATGTTTTGTTTTATATATACATACAAAAAAAGTATGATTTTTTTTTTGTTTTCGATAAATTAAAAAAAGAGGAAAAAAAATGTTTTCATGTAAATTTATTAACATTTGAATGAATGTACTTAAAGTGTTAAACTGAGCCAGAATAAACTTAACCAACGATTTGGGGTAGTTTTTGCATCCTGTTGCATAATTCCGTAACAAAACAACTAGATGTTGGAACATTGCTATGAGGATTTGATTGAAGCCACAAGACCATTACTGAGGTGAGGTACTGATGTTTGAACATTGCTGTGAGGATTTTATTGTTTGAGAGCATTAGTGAGGTCAGGTACTGATGCTGGAACGTTGCTGTGAGGATTTGATTGTATGAGAACATTAGTGAGGTCAGGTACTGATGTTAGATGATCTGTTCTGGATCCCAGAGGTTCTGTATGGAGCTCCATCATTCCAGAGACTCAACACTGGGGAGGTTTATATTCCCTCTGACCCACATACGGTGACCTCAGGGTCACGGCCCTTTCTGTTGTTTTTCTATAAAGATTTTGGGGATGTGGACCTTCACAATGGGTGCACCTATCAATTGTTTGTGTCAAAACTTCACTGTGGTGGTGAATGGAATCAGGCTGAAACATCTAAAACCTCCTTCATGGTAAGTTATTCCATGAAATGTTTATGGTTACGCCACCTGGCGCCTGAGACGTTGTTCTACCAGACTTTTGAGAAGCTTTTGGTCCTAAAACAAAATCCATTCATGGTGGAGGGATACAAGCTGGGTGTCGTGAGGCAAAATAGTCCCCAAAGAAAAGTGATTTAGTTTAGATTTGCCACTGTTTTAACTATATAAATGACATGTCAATTGCATCAAAATGGACAAAAGTGGGCCTTATGAGAGTTGGAGATTGTTGAAATAAGAGTTTGTTAGAAGTCTTATTGCCTTCTGAATGCTGCCTTTCGGTAAAGTGTATTCTAAGGCACAAAAAAATGAGCTCTGTGACGGCCGATCAGTGTTGTCCACCCTGTCGTGTAAATCTGTATTACTGAGGACAGATTTTCCATCTCATTGTTGCAGTTGATGTGCTTTGCCCTCCACCATCGTGCAGCTGCACGCTGTCCGTTTTCCTCCCAGGCCTTTTCAGTGGCTCCGTAATTATAGATAATTGCTGGGCTTTTCAGCCACCCAGTGAAGAGAAGTGTGTGAAGTGGTGCCGTGTGATCACAGCTCTCAGGAAATTAGGTGACAGAGGCCTATTGTGGGCCCCCAGTTCAAACAGCACGCGTTCGTCTTCATGCTCCCAATACGAAACTGAAAGTGAATATTTAACTGAAATATACGACCACCGAAACTGTCATAAACACACCCACATGGACTGTACAGATGCAACTGCTTTCACACTCCTTCATACTTAACTCTTGGAACTCTAAGCGTATCAGTAAACTCTGTACAAAGGTCCTTGTGTTTTTTCTGTTTGTGTCTAAGATCTAAAATGAAAGAAATTTGGGCTTTTCTGTTCTTAAAATAGTTAAAGCAGTTGCTTTGGGTACCATTATTCTGTCAAAAAATTAAAAACACCCGTATTATTCATGATCAAATGGTTACATAATGTGCATCAAATGTACAATCAAACAACAGTTAAAGTTGTGCCTGAATTTCTCCCATTCAGAACTTTAAAGCTTTACATGTCAGTGTGTACACACTCGTTTATTAGTAATCAACTTACAATAGTGACAGATTTAATAAACAAATAAAACAAGGATGCATTTGAGAAGTGTGACTGCACTCACAGAAGCTAATTTGCCAATTCTATGCGCATTGGCGTGGAGACACACAGCTAAAAGAATTGGAGAAATCAGTTCCGCACAAAAACCTGCAGGCCAACTTAACCTGCCACACTACCACACTTTACTGTCCTTCAGGCTCAATATGAACACATTTTTACGCAGAGAAGTTAAGATATGGACTCAAATTGGCTAACTTGCTAGCTAACTTGCAGTGCTAAATCAAGTGTTCACAGGTGGAACAAAAATGATAATAAATAGTAAAACTATAGTAAATAGTCAAAACTACTGCAGTCGACTAAATAAAGATGCAACATTTCCGCAACCCCCACTTTGAAAAAAGGTAACATAATTAAACTGAATTGAACTAAACATGGCCTATTTTTTTCCATATTCAGGCTCTTTTTCAGGCAAAACCTCATTATGTGCATTATGTCCATTTTCTGAGAGGATCTTCTAAGGCATCTTTTATGTATGCAAGAATTTCCATCAACAGACTAGGATTCCCATTGCAGATCCCATAACAACTCTACATTTAAAATAGCAGATCCACAAAACCTTACATGGAAACACTAACTCAGACTTGTTCTATCAGTCAAGACAGTTGCTCTGTTTTTTTGCACAAAACTGACAAAGGTAGAAACTATATGTGTTTAGCTATTCTAACATACCTTAGTCCATGTTTATAGATTCAGAATCAGAATCGGAAGACTTGATTGGTCCCGGAGGAAACTGCTTATGTTACAACTGCATAATACTATATAAATACTATAAATAAATAAATTACTACTAGTAACAAAAATAGTGGTTAGGAGTCTGTTATTGCTGTAGCAGAGTAAATTAGTAGTAAATCAGTAATATAGATGTAAGTAATGATATTTCACATGGTAAGTCAATTGCTCATTAGAAGTTGCACATTAAAATAATGATTTAAACCCTATAAGAAAGTACATAATCAAGACTTTTAGAGCTTAGTGAACGCCTTCACATGCTTTGGGATGAGTGGGTGATTATTTAGGCCTTTGGTTAGCATGATGCTAATTATTATATGCTTCTATTACAAGCCTTATTACTCGGGGGCTAAAACGAAATGTCTCAATGGATCAATTACGTTTTTGGGAAACTGTAACAGTCTGATTTTTCCCCGCTGTTCCTTTAACTGCCTCTGACTTTCTGACCTTGTGACCTGACGTCGTCACATTTGTGCTAATCAGATTCTCTCAAGAGGCAACGGGGTATTTAAATAGTGACTTCAAAGCGGGGTCCATCAAAGAGGTCAGCCTGGCTTTGATGGAGAAGCGCTGTGATGAATCCAACCAGAGCAAAAGAAAATTCAGAATAAGATCTTCTCTGTCCAGCCTGTTTCTCCTAAACTGATCTCAGTTTAACCTCATTATGAGATTCTGACCATTTTTTCCCACTTCTTAAATTCAGCTCCTGAGAAAGAGCTTCCTCTAATCTCAGCCCGATCCCAGTTTAAGATCTTAAAATCAAATTTCTTTTCTCTCACTGCACTGATCTGTATTCGTCTCAGATCATCAGATCTTCAGTTCAGCCAGAAGATCTGTCTTAGTGATCAAAATCTTGGACTACCAAAGTTACAGACAGTTTTAGATCCATAAGGTAGTTAAAGAGAAGAAACTGAGAAGCTGATGAGAACAGCAGAATAACTTCTGTCTTAAGTCGATTTTTTTCTTTTGCTGCTTATTTCTCCTAAAGGGGGGGGGTTTAGGAGAAACAAGTCAGACTTGAATTATCTCCAAATAATAAGAAGATGTATTTCTGATGAGACAAAGAAAAGACTCTTGTGAGCCGAGCTGATCTGGGATCTGCCTCGTTCCTCATGTATGAAACACGAAGCAGAAAAGGCCTGATGGAACCACTGTGGGTTCTTTGTGTGGAGCATTGAATGAAGGTCTGTTTGAGTTACACCAGTTTCTGTACAACTAAACAGACGTAAACAAGGTGGTTTAGAGTTGATTCAATGTGAAATGCTCCAGTCTAGAGAGTCAGAATCGTTCAGAGTGGGAGTGAACAGAACCAGACGTCTCAGCCTTTGAAGTGGAAATTGGCCTCTCTGTTCTTCACCCCCTTTTCTTTCCAGCCAAAAATTATTTTACCGGTTTGGTCATTTAAATCTATTAATGACCCAGTGTCAGATCTACTGCTCCCTAACAGATTTCTGCACCTTCAGAGAATCCCAAGTAATTTCCAGGAAAACATTTTTGTAATTTTTGCTTGATTTTTATGTGACAGAGCATAGGCTTTGTGAGTAAAGCTCTTACTGAATTACTGAATTATCAGAATTACTTAATTTTGCTCAGAGAGCAAAAAGCAAAAAATGGTCAGCTAAAAGTGTTTAATCTAAAAGGACCAAACAGCGTTCATGTGCACAAGCATTAGCTCAGTGCTAACATACATATTAGCAATTTCAAAGGGGTTTTAACGCTGGTTCTTTGCACATGGGTGATGCCATTTATAGGTCTGTACAATATTTACATGAAATGCCCCGATAGATCAGGTCAGTTTCATTTTAACAGATTTCCCATTTTACATTTTAACATGTATTGCTAACTAAAGGAGCTGGTGTGAGTGGGTAGTGGGTGGGGCTGCAGGCAGCACCCCCACGATCAAGCAGGCAACGTTTTTTCATGACTAATAAGCTCTAAATATCATTTTATTTTACTTATTTTACACCTGTGAGAAAACTCATGCCAAAAAAATGGCATTTATTTGGTCATCATATCAATATTTTAGAGCTCCCTCAAAATTTCACAAATCATGTTTCCAGGGCAGCTCATGTCACCACTGGGGGAGCTATAGCTTCCCCTGCTCCCCCTAGTTCGCACCCTGATTTCATTTTAAACTCAGCTTAATACATTACCCTTAAAAAAAACCTAAAGGTAAACTGTTGCGAAACTGTTCTGATGCAGGAATGCTGGACTGCAGCTGCCAGAGATGCGTCACAGGGCAGCAGCCAATCAGCAGCAAGGAGAAATGAACAATGCTCTCGGATTGGCTACTTTCAAACATCCTGCCTCTGAGTAAATAGGTATTTTACATCCTAAGATGTGCTTTCCTGTACAATTGCTTTGTATTCTCTCGATCGTGCAAAACAATATTTACAATTATATATTTAGCTGAATTTGCGGTAATAATTATGTTACAGAATTTGTAAATTATATTTTTATTGATAATTTAGCACTAAAATGCATGAAAAATTATATATTTCCATGAAAAGAGTGGGGGACACTGTATATTGATCCCAGAGGAAACTTAAAATACTGGTGTTTTACGCCTCATTACATTTTACACGGCGTTTATCGACCAAATGAGATAAATTCATGAATTATGGTAAACATTTTATGCCATTGAAATGATTAGTATTAAAGATAGTGGTGCTAACTTCAGCTTTTTCATCTCATTTTTCAGTCGAACCAACATTTATCTACCAAACATGAAAAATTCATAGATTGTGGTAAACATTTTACCCAACTGATTAAACAACAATCACATCCAGTGTCTGAAGAGTAGGGCAGCTGGTGGTCTGGTGGTTAGGGAGTTGCCCCAGTGGTCGGAAGGTTGTGGGTTTGAATCCCAGGACTGCTAGTGGCACCACTGAGGTACACTTGAGCAAGGGACCATCCCCACACACTGCTCCCTGTGTGTCGTGTTCCTGGCTGCCCTCTGCTTCACTTGGTGAATGGTTTAAACACAGAGAAAGAATTTCACATGTGCTTCGAACCCACAACCTTCTGATCGCAGGGACAACTCCCTACTCAGAAGGCCACCAACTGCCCCAAAAAGTGTCGACTCTGGTGGGACTCGAACCCACAACCTTTGAATTACCTCCTTCAGGTAGCTAGAAGTCCAATGCGCTATCCGTTGCGCCACAGAGCCCACAGACATCAGCGTTCGTTCACATAGAGTGGAACGACTCATGGAAAGTTCTCAGCAGATTATAATTAACCAGAACAGCGTAGCGTGTCCAGTGAATGGAAGAAGCTCTCCGGGAGCAGATTTGTATGATGGATAGCTTTACCCCCAGGGCTGAAATCTTATAGAGGCGCTTCTCTAAACTCGTTTTCCATTTGACTGCTATAATTACTGCCCACAGAGTGGCCGGCAAGCCGAGTGGCGTTTTACTAATTCATGCTAAGCCTCATGCAGGAGAAGGGCCCACAGAGGACGGGTTAAGTGGCCCTGTGATCACTAACACAGGGCTCATATCTATGTAGGTTACACCGATAAAGCTGTTGTGCTTCAGCTTGTCGCTGTAGCGAACACAAGGGGAGACTTTCTAAAAGCTATTGTGGAGGAAACATGTAGCTCGTTGTTGTTTTAAAGCCTAGAACGTGTATCTAAGAATGAATAATGGGTGCTTTTTGTGTGGTTTTATGTACCAAAAAAAATTTCCAACCTCTCTATCCAAGCTGTTTTTGTTACGGGATATATACTATATACAAAAGTTTTGGCACACACTGAGATTTTCTACATTTGCATGTTATTCAATATTTACAAAAAATACACTCAGTATTCTTTACTAGCATATAAATGTACAGTATATTAACCAGTTAATAGGTGCACACATACAGTACTAATCACAAATTAAGAGAGTGCCCTAAATTTGGCGGAATTATAAAAGGCAGATGAGGTAAAAAAAAATGAAGAGCCGTTTGGGATCGGAAAGAATCAACTCGTCTTCGTGAGCCAAATGATCTAGATCACGACATGACCACTCAAAAGTTCTGCCACATGCTGAGATGTTCTTCATTTGCCTGTTACTCACTTGATATTTACCAAAAATACACTTTATATTTTTTGCTAACAAATACATGGACAGTATTTTCACCATTCGAATCTATTGGACAGACAATGTCAATTTTATTCATCACTACTGACCTACAAAAAACACGTAATAAAATAAGTATAATGTGGATCACCAGACAAGTGTTAGATATTTAATGAGCTATTAAGTGCTGAAACAGTTAACAAGTGATATTTAAAGTTAAAGGCCAGTCTAGAATTTGACTCTGCATCACCAACAACCAGTTAATAGGAGTCATGAACTGTTACAGTTTCTTTCATCTTAGAAAGGAAACTGATTTTATTTGACATTTATCGTTGTTCACTCATCAACTTTCCAGAGTTTAAGAAGAATAAAAGTCTGCAGTTTATGGAATAAATGGATAAGCAGTGAAAACCTGTGGTGTGCAAAAACTTTTGACTGTTTTATATATGCAAATGAGCTCTGTTCTGATAGGCTGGCCTCATTCTGAACACAGCCTGGGCTGAAATCTTTAGAAGTTCAGGATGGGCCTGGACAGCTGAAGGCCACAATAGGTGGGTATATGCAAATGTGATGTTTTTTGTGACATCACAAGACCGGTAAATTCAACACAGGCTGGTTTAGTAACTTAATTTCCAAATATGCTGGACTGTGGAGGGAAAAGTTTGTTTGCATGAACGCTATTTAAGACAAAAAGCACATTGTCTGGTTTTCCATGATTTTGGCCCTTTAAGGGGCCTCAGAAATTTAGTTCCTCTACTGTCATCACTACACGCACCCAGTACTGTGCAAAAGTCTTGGCACCTGTTTAAATCCATTTTTCTCTGTGTGTGATAAAGTGTCTTTCTGCCAGTCAAGTTAACATTTAGAATAAATACAGCCAAACAAGAAAGCAGTAAAAAGTATCAGGATTAATTTTGTTTGTAAAAGTAGTTGATACTGTGTGAGCTGGCGAGGAGAACACAGGTTCGGTTCCAGATTCCTCCTCGGTTCCTCCAGCCATTGTTTGGGTTTGTGAGCAGCTCCTGTCAGCAGCTCCTGATTTAATTGAATGAGGCACTGATCGAGTCGCACCAGGTTTCTGATGGGAACTACAAGTAATACTGGATTTCCAGAACGAACACACTGATATACTGAATATAAATTTACTATTTACTCTAGAGTGGTGTTATTTTTGTTTTGTTTTATTGAGAATATTTAGTAATATTAATGTGAATAAACACTTACTGCTCTTCTAAAGAGTTTTTTAATATTGTTTTTGCAGATTTTTGCACATAATATGTATACACACACACACACACACACACACACATACACACACACACTCTGCTAATATGGACAGCGGGCCTAACATTAGGCTGATAGGGTTTCTGTCTCCCACACACAGAGTCATGCATGATTCATAGTGAGTGGGGAAAACACAGGGTGTCTCGCATTGCCAGCGCATCTTTATGGCCCAATTCAAAACAACACTGATAGCCCAGTTTAATAAATAAATAAAAAGAGAGGCAAGTTTAATAAATAAATTCCGTTTTTTAAATCCACACTACCAGTCAAAAACTTTTGCACATCACAAGTTTTCACCACTTACCCGTTTATTTTATACATTTCCATTTTTATCTTGTTAAACTCTGGACAGTTGTTGAGTAAACAAATATAAATGAAAATATGTGAAATAAAACCAGTTTCCTCTCTAAAATGAAAGAATCTGTAACAGTGTAGGTCTGACACCTATTAACTGGTTGTTGGTGATGCAGAATCAAATTCTAGACTGTCCTTTAACTTTAAATGTACTCGTTACTGTTTCAGCACCTACTAGCTCGTTCAATATCTAACAGTTATCTGGTGATCCACAGTATAATTACAATAATATTAGGTGGCTTTTTGTAGATCAGTAGTGACGAATAATAAAAAATATTTTCTGGCTAATAAAGACACATTTATGAAGAATGTTGAGAGTATTTTTAGCAAATATTGAGTAACTTGGAAATGTAGAAAATCTCAGTCTGTGCCAAAACTTTTGATTGGTAGTGTGTGTGCACAGATACTAATCACAAATTAAAACAGTGCTAAATTTGGCAGAAATGATAAAAGGCAGAAGTGGTAAAAAATTAGCCATTTGGGTCCTGAAAGAGTCGACTCCTCTTGGTGAGCCAACTACTCAAAAGTTTTGGCACACTCTGATATTTTCTCCATTTAACAGTTAATATTTGCTAAAAATCAATAGTCTTTGATGACAAATACATTTACAGTATGTTCACCATTTGAGTCTTTATTAGCCAGAAAATATTTTTGCTGATCACTACTAACCTACAAAACACCACTTAATATAATAATAATTATAATGTGGATCACCAGACAACTGTTAGAAAATGTATTGCGCCGTTAAGTGCTGAAACTGTGAACGAATGCATTTAAAGTTAAAGGACAGTCTAGGATTTGATTCTGCATCACCACACAAGCAGTTAACAGGAGTCAGACCTGCACTGTTACAGATTCTTTGATTCTTTCATCTTAGAAAGGAAATTTGTTTTGGGATGTTTTAATTTATAGTTGGAACAACCTTCCAGTGATTAACAAAAATAAAAATCTTCAGTTAATGAAATAAATGGATAAGTGGTGAAAACCTGTGGTGTGTGAAAACTTCAGACTGGTCGTGTAAAAAGAGGATTTTCATGTGTTCATTTCATGGAGGCTTTTTAAAGTGCCGTATTTGATCCATGTGCGTTTGCATTTGCATGGCATGTCATTTGAAATGGAAAGCACCCAAGAAAGTGGTAGGCGTCCGCTATGATATCCTGTCATTTTATCCATTGTGCTCCGGCCGTCCGTCTGTATTTGATGTTTGTCTGCGAGGGTGTATTCTCTTCTGGAATCAAACGCTCCGGCCTGTTTTCATTCATTTCCTTGCTCCTGGCCTGTCATTATAGGGCAGTGAACTTCACCCCGTTTCAGACGCCTCTGACCAATAAATATTCAGTGTTAGTGGAACATTTTATTGGGACGACGGCCTGACAAAACAGGGGCGATAATTACAGCCAATTACAGGCCGCCTTTCATTACACATCTGTGCTGCATTCACAAACATTTCATGTTTGTCTGTCATCAGAACAGCGAGACTTTACCCTGTTCCAGTTCAGACTATACAGTACTGTGCAAAATCCTTGACCCACCACTTATCTCTTCATATTTTGCTTCCATAGGTTCAGACTTTCTTATATTTTTAATGTAGTGCTGACTAACAGTTCTCCTGGCTTCCTAAAGGACTTGCAACATCTCTCATTTTCAGTCCAGTCAATGAACCTGACCAGTTTCAGAGGAATATATTTTGTTTGTTGGGCCACACATTGAATCATTCAAATAGAACAAAGCACATCTAACTGAAGTCCTGAACCAGTGAAGAAACAGGAGCAGATGATTCCAGATGATCAGGCGGTGATCAGTATACTGGTGGTGCTGAATGCTGAGTGGTTGGAACTCTTTTATCTAGGCTCCTTGTATCTTTAGGCACTTTTACAGCCTGTAAAACATTTGCTTTCATTTCTTTCATTTATTCTACTCAGTATGTCAAAGACAAGACAGTTTGACAGGAATCAAACAGTATTTTTGAGCCAACAAAATATGAAGTAATGAGACTTGGCCCAGTTCTGGATTTTTACAATTACTGGCCAAATCACAGCATTAGTATTGTTCTCCTGTTTTGGGCTCCACCAGCTTGTATACCCTCACGGGCCACTTTATTAGAAACACTGGTCTGAGAATGTAGCTCGTCTGTTGATGCACATTTATTAACCCCAGAGCAACCTGCTGTATTGGTCAGAGCATTTCTATGGAGATCATACAACCTGTATGTGTGGAACTGAACACCTGGTGTATTAAAGTATATTACCAGTCAAAGGTTTTGGCACACACTGAGATTTTCTACATTTGCCTGTTACTCACTTCATGTTAACTAAAAATTCACTCAATATTCTTTGCTAATACATTTGTAGTATGTTCACCATTCGAGTCTTTATTAGCCAGAAAATGTCATCACTACTGACCTACAAAAAACACCTAATATGATTAGAATTGGATCATCAGGCAAGTGTTAGATATTTAATGAGCTATTAAGTGCTGAAACAGTTAACGAGTGCATTTAAAGTTAAAGGAGAGTCTAGAATTTCTCTCTGTATCACCACACAACCAGTTAATAGGATGTCAAACATGCACTGTTACAGATTCTTTCATCTTAAAAAGGAAACTGGTTTACTTGACAGATTTTCATTTATAGCTGTTCACTCAACAACTTTCCAAGAATAAAAATCTACAGTTTATGAAATAAATGGATAGATGGTGTAAACCTGTTTGCAAAAACTTCAGACTGGTAGTGTGTAGGGAGTATCCAGATACTTTTGGCCAGTTTTATTGTATTTATCTGCTGGTGTTGACACCTGGACTTATGTAAGAGTCTAAAAAGGACACCTGCACTAAAGATTACATCTGGTAAACTGATCTGGGTGCAGACGTATGGACTGCGGCCCAGTGAGCCCAGGATTGTTAAGAAAGCGACAAGAAGGGATCGTCCCCCCCCACCCAGCTCCTCCGGAAAAGTTCTGTTGCCAGCACATTGTTTCTGTCGTCCTAGATTTACTGCTGCTTTACGTTGACTGAGCTGATGAATATTTTAAGCCCCTGAAAAAGCATCAGTTACTGGCGGCTCCCTCGTTCCCGCTTTAGCGTCGCGTTTCGCTGGAAACCCGATGGTTTCTGCCTCTCCTGTGCCGGTGGAAACACAGCAGTGCCATCCCAACAAAGCGGGAGCCGCTCTCTCGGGCTGCTTTGGGATGGAGATTTTTCAGAACCCAGCCAAACAGAAAAAAACGAGGTGGGGGCCGAAACTTAATAGCGCCCATGAATAAAAGATGGGCCCGCGTCCCCGAAGGCCGATCACCCGAAGCTCGCGGGCTGTATAACTGCTGAAAGGCGACATAATCTCCCCGGGACAAGATCAGCGCCGAGATTGGGACGAAGCTACAAAAATGAGCGGGACGCTGTAGGTGAATGGACGGCGTGGTCCAGGAGCCCGGGGCCGAAAACATGGAGACAGGCACCAGGAGCGGGAGTGGCCGAGGTCTGGCCAGACTGATCCGGGAGCTGCAGGGTGAGATCAAGAAGCTGGAGAGAGAGAACAGGACGCTGAGGGGGCAGCTGGGTCGGCCCGGGCCAGGGTCAGGCCCACAGGGGGAGCCTGAGCTCCAGAACGGGGAGGAAAACTCCACACACCTGAGGAGGAACGTATCAGCACCAGCACTGGAGGGACAGTACAGAGGTAGACTGGGGGATCAGCTGGACACACACACAAGTGATGTCCAGTGCAAACTGGGGGGGTGGGGTATACTGACATATTTAATCAATAGTCTAATTAATTATGAAATTTGATCTGGATCACCAGTCATACACATGTAAATATAATTCTTTACAAAGGTCTTGAGCCATCAATCATTTCTTTATGTTCTCCTTTGAATCACCTTGTTTGTTCAAAAATACTATTTAATTCCTGTCTAACTGTCTTATCTTTGGCATATTGAGTAGATTAAATGAAAGAAACAGCCACACATGTTTTACGGTGACAGGCTGCAAAGTGCCAAAGATACGAGGAGCCTAGATAAAGGAGTTCCAACCACTCAGCATTCAGCACCAGCAGTATACTGATCACCGCCTGA
>JBBPCX010000040.1:28962124-28977808 GCA_037974365.1 Hydrocynus forskahlii | reverse complement strand
GTGTGTGTGTGTGTGTGTGTGTGTGTGTGTGTGTGTGTGTGTGTGTGTGTAGTCCGCCATCACTGGGGGCAGATCCGATCAGAGGAAACCGAGCTGAGTCTCTTGTCAACAAGTCCCGAACTCTTTGGGATCTCCACACACCTCGAGAAGGTCGAGTGGAGGCTGATCTTCAGCTCCACGGACTTTACTCTTCCGAAACCTTTTTTCTTTTCCACGGAGGGACTTTCATGTGAGCCAAACATGTCAAACCTCAGCAAAGGACCCACGAAGAAGGACACCAAGATGAGGATACGGGCCTTTCCTGTGAGTACAGACCGGCTCGGGCGCCCCGGCGGCCAGCCAGGCTTTCACTCGAGCACCGGGGCTTCATTGCTCTTGGTGCTCTCAAGCAGGGTGTCCTGAATCTATCCCGCACTGTGTTTGATTACAGACCTAAAACTGACCCCTACACAGCAATAAAGCCACGTTTATCACCAGAATCCCATTTATCTCCTCTGTTTGCCCCGACTGGTGTGTTTTGGCCCTCGTTTGATTTGTTGTTGTTGTCGGGTGGATGAAGCGCTAAGCTGCTAACACGGCCGGCCGCGCCTTTTCTCGAAGGTCGTGAGGGAAAAATCACTAATAACCCTTGTTAAATTTGGTGTGAATGTACTGCGACCCTAATTTTATTCCCACCGGCCTCAAATCCGTCTTGTTTTTCATCTTAACTGTCGTTTTCTGGGCTAACTAACATGTTAGCTTTAGCGTTAGCTTCAGCTAACTTGACAGTTAGCTCCAGATGTCGTTCGGTCTTGTTGTAATTATTGTCATCTTCATAATAATCGAAGGTGATGAAGGTCCGTTGTTTAGTTTTATATTTGCCTCGAAAAATCAATAAAACTCGGTTTGTAGCCTGTGACGCACTGCGTGTGTGTATTAGCCCTTAGCTTTGTGCTAACAGTCCTGAATCGAATTGCTGCTGGGCCGGCTTGATCAAATTCAGCTCGATATTAATATCACTAATAGTAGACAAATATGTCACATCAGATCATGTTTATTTTATAATTTAGTATTAATAAAGGTAATAAGCTCCTGTTCAACGAATAACACTGCTAAATATGGGGAGGGGGGGCTTAACCCACCCGAACCCACGTTTAGCATGTTTATATGTAGAGAAACATTTCCTTAAATATTTTGTCATATTGGGTTCATACTCTTCATATGAAGTAATGTGATCTACCCATCACGATAAAAGCCAAGTTTCTGCACAATTGGAGCATTAATTCAAATGATCTGGAGACTCCTATGTCTGAAACACTGTTAAATCTGTTTAATAAGGAGATGAGGGGTGCAAGAAAGGAGAATAGCCCCCAATAAAACTTATCTGGCCACTTATTATATCACAATCAAAAATTGTACGAGTGAAGGGGTTGGATTTGTGTTGGAGACGTCTGGTTCCATTCACCTCCACTGTAAAGAAATCTCGAGATCATCTACAACAGTTTCACATCGGACTGCTGTGAAGGATTTTGTTTATGTGTCAGAGATTGAACTATACAGCTTTTTTTTAAAAAGGTCCCTTTAAATGTGTTGCTACAGTCTAGAAATTGTGTAAAGAACACAAAATACAATGGCTAATGCACTGTAACTGTAACAGTGGAAATACAATGGTCATTTCTGCAATAATAATCTTAAACTGTAAAGCAAAATCAGTCTATGCACACACATACTCCCTATATCTAGCGTAGTGTATAGTTGATATTACTGTAATTTCATTAAGTAAAGAAGTTTATGTAGTCGGTACTCATTAATTACAGCTACATCTGCTGCACTGTTATGGTTGGTCTTTCAGAATGCAAAACTCATTAAAGAACAAATAAGGATCTAGGAGTGAATAACTGACAGCTATATGTTGCGATAATCGTTCTGTTGTTGCTGTGAAACTGATTTCACAATGCGTCACCTGGAGGAATTCAGCCTGTTATAAACTGAAACTGTGTTACAAGTAAATAATATTCCTGTGAACACTGACAAGTTGCCTACCAGCTGTGTCATACGGTTTTGCCACTGTTTCCCTGAATAAACAAGTTGAGTCAGAAACCAGGTTCCCCAACAGACGTATAGGGAGTTGGCTGTTATAGTAATAATCTTTCCAAAGCACAAGCTTTGGTATAGAATCTTAGAGGATAACATGGGCTATAATCTTTTAAAGGGGAAGTCCACTTCATAATTCAATTGTTCAGTAAACAGTCACTGAGTGTGTTTGGTGTGAAATGGTTCGTTGTTGAGTAACTTAACCCTGGATTTTTCTTTACAGTGGTGGTGAATGGAACCAGGCGTCATGTCCTCGGCTCAAATGTAGTTTTTAAAGTCCTGTTAATGACAGTAGTGGAAATCTGAAAGGACAAGTTTTTTTTTTTCTCACAGTGCCCTGCATGTGTCCCTCCACCATGAATCAGTTTAGTTGTAAGACCAAAATCCTCTCAGAATTCTGGTAGAATAACGTCTCAGACGGCCGCCACCATAACCATTTCATGGGATAACTTTCTGTGAGGGACCTTTTAGAGGCAGCCGTCTACTTTTAAAAATTAAGTGTGGCATTCTTCTTTAAGACTGTGTAACAGGACCACACTGCCTTTGAATCTGGATATAGAGTGATAGATTATGAGTTATACTTTTATTAGCGCAGCCCTTTTTGTGATCGATCGATCTCTCACTCTCTCGCTGTCATTTAGATGACGATGGACGAGAAATACGTCAACAACATCTGGGACCTCCTAAAGAACGCCATCCAGGAGATCCAGCGGAAGAACAACAGCGGCCTGAGCTTCGAGGAGCTGTACAGGAACGCGTACACCATGGTGCTGCACAAACACGGCGAGAAGCTCTACACTGGCCTGCGGGAGGTCGTTACCGAGCACCTCATCAACAAAGTAAGAGAGCAGAAGGCGTGGAGCAGAGTTTGAGCTCAGTAAAATGAGAAATGTCTCTCCGCATGAGCTTTGAATGTTGCGTTAAGCAGTTCTGCAGGTGCCCTGGTTCTGCCTCATCAGCCGTTTCAGCAGAAAGAGATCTAATATTGCTTCATTTCTATAATACAGTTTATTTAAGCTTCTTCCTTTGACCCCCAAATGTTATGGAGGCAGGATTTGTCTATGTTGAAAAAATTATATTTGGGAAATACCATATATGTCCGAACATAGAAACCTACAGATAAGTGTTCCATCTGAAATCAAAGGTGTTAATGGGGGGAGTGCTGAAGTAAAAGCCTCTACTCTTCTTTGAAGGCCATAATATGTTGTAACATTCCTGTCAGGATTTAATTGTAGCCCTGAGAGCATTTGATCTGTTCTGGATCACAGATGTCATTCCAGAGGTTCTAGATAGAGACTCCACAGCCCAACACTGGGGGTCTTTAGCCCACAGGCATGGTGACCTTAACCTCATGTGCAGCTGCTCCAGAGCATCCTGTTCTATTGGTGATGGGTTTCTGTGGAGATTATATAAGCAGTGTGTTCACAATTGAGCACAGTGGATGCTCATTAGAGGGACTGAATACTTCTGTACTAGAGCTGCACAGTCTCTGCAATACTGATATCTCAGAAGGCTCCAATATGCAAGTGAGCCTCTAACCAGTAACAGTGTTTCTGACAGGGTAGTTACTGGGTGTTCTGATGAATCGGTGTCCATGTATTCCAACAAAAGTCTAATTATTTTACTCTTTGAGCATTAAAGGCACTGACTGCCCAATGTGTTTTTAAAGGGCCTGCATCTTGCATCATCCCTCTGCTGTTTTTTTACTGTGCCTCTAAAACTGATATATATGTAAATGTTCTCTTTTCTGATTGGCTGCCTCATATTACAGCTCATTCGAAAGTGCGACATGAGGTTGAAATGCTCCTTAGAGCTTCAGCATGACTTGGCAGGGCGAAATTGCTGTGGACTGAATATGGAGACGTATGGCAGTATGTGGGTTTTGTGCCATCACAAAAACTAAGTCGAAAACAGGCTGTTCTTGCAGATTATTTTCCATATGTGGACTTTATGGACAGGGCAGTGATTATTTATACTTTAGACCATTGTAATTCCAGAAAAGTGATGATATGGGCCCTTTAATGTCTAGAAGGGCATCGCAATCGTGATATATAGCTGTAAAGTTGCAATACTATTGTTCCATTCCTATCTGTGCATACTGTGTCCCTTTTTTTCAATGCAAGTTTTCTTTATTTCCTGAAGGTGAGGGATGATGTACTAAACTCCCTGAACAACAACTTCCTACAAACTTTAAATCAAGCCTGGAACGACCACCAGACAGCCATGGTTATGATTCGAGACATCCTAATGTACATGGTGAGTTCCCGTCAGTGGCTGTGAGGCTGAGTGAAGCCATGTGTTCTTGGAGTTTTGATTGTTAAGGCTTTCTCTCTCCACACACACAGGACCGAGTGTATGTGCAGCAGAACAATGTGGAAAATGTCTATAATCTAGGTCTAATCATCTTTCGGGACCAAGTGGTCCGCTACGGCTGCATCCGAGACCACCTGAGACAAACGCTGCTAGATATGATCGCCCGGGAGAGAAAAGGCGAGGTGGTGGACAGGTAAGACCTTTTACAGTCAAGTGCTGATAAATATCCAGAACATATCATTAAAAAAAGACCAGTTACAGTCCTGTTTGTTTTTATGTAGATGTGAATTTCTTTTTTCATTCTCTTTCCTAACCGGAGCTGTCAAACTCTTAAACCCTTTTGACCCTTTGACCCTTCCATACTACTTTAGGCTGAAGCCCAGTAGACATATGTTGCTCTGCTAGATTTTAGCAAACCATGCTGGTGGAAGACCTAAGAAAAGCAGCAGCGAAGTGGAGCTCCAGTTCCTAGTAGACACACCCCTACTATAACATACAGCCATGGAAAAAAAGAGTGCATCATTTTTTTTCTGGTTATTGCTTTTGTAATTTGTGGGAGCATTCTGTGTAAAATGTGCCTGTCACTGTTCTTTTATACACTATTGACCACACTTGATTCAAAATTCCAAACAAAAAAAAACAATACATAGAACTAATTTCTTATACCTTGGAAATATTAAACTACACAACACACATTATTTTATAACTGCACCAAGTAAAATAGTAATGTTAAGAGCAGTGTGTGTGCGTGTGTGACTCTGTTTCATCCCATCAGAAACTGAATCAGGAGTGAAGCTGCTGGAATACAGCACATAGAAAAGCTGCTCTACAAACATTACTGCACTCAGCACATATGGAGGCATTTCTTAATTTTTACACACACACACACACACACACACTGCAGTAGTTCAGAAAAGAATAGCAACTGGTGCACTTTACAAACACACACTGCTGCAAATTGTACAAACAGTGAAAAGAAAAAAAAGAAAATCTTATTTTTATGTGTTCGTTCATGTTTTAAATGATATATACATTCATGTGTGTATATATAGATAGACAGAGAGAAGGTCTGTATGAATGTATATGTATATATAAGCTGCTGAAGTGATTTATTGACGGTATATGTTAGACACCCATAGACTGCTTGCATGTTGTATATGACTGTATAAATTTTTTGACTGTATGCAAGATATATACAATAAATGCCAAATACTGCTTTTAGGGTCTATTTTACAGAGCTAATCACTTTCTATTGCAATTAATTTAAACTGTTTTTAAAAAAGTGGACTATTTTCCCCTCACACCAAATGTAGTCCATCAGCGGAGTGTCAAACCTTTGTGCTTTGTTAGTTTTGCGCTGGAATTAATAACAAGTAATAGAAGTTTGAAATGAGTGCTTTTCCTTTGTCAGGGGGGCCATACGCAACGCCTGCCAGATGTTAATGATCTTAGGCCTCGAAGGCCGGTCGGTTTACGAAGAGGACTTTGAGGCGCCGTTCTTAGAAATGTCCGCAGAGTTCTTCCAGGTAGAGTCACCAATTAGTATCATATAATGAATGAAAGCTACTGGATCGTGCAGTAGTGATGGACTCCTTGCTTGTTCTCTGGAGGCTCATCAGTCTTTCTCTTCTCACTATCAGATGGAGAGCCAGAAGTTCTTGGCGGAGAATAGCGCGAGTGTGTACATAAAAAAAGTGGAGGCACGGATAAACGAAGAGATCGAGCGAGTGATGCACTGTCTGGATAAGTCAACGGAGGAGCCCATCGTGAAGGTGGTGGAGCGGGAACTCATCTCCAAGCACATGAAGACCATCGTAGAGATGGAGAACTCGGGCCTCGTTCACATGCTGAAGAACGGAAAGACAGAAGGTATGGTCCAGAGAACATCTTTTTTCCAAAGTTATGTTAAAACCTTACAGTTCATTCAAAATGGTCACTGTTTTGGTCATAATTCAATTGAGCACTATTTTTCTTTTTTTCCTCAAATTCAGCATTTCGGTCAAGACTGGTTACTAGCACGTGGCTAATGTGTTAGCTTGAGGCTAGCATTATCTCATGGCTACAAAGTGATAGATTGAGTCACAGTAGAGCACTTTTGAATATTACAGTATTATAGTATTTTTAATGTGGAATAGCCTAAAACTATTTGAAATACTAACGTATTAATATTAGGCACTTTTCAGCCACTCTTTATTTTTGCACAAAAAATGAGAGGTACCACTGTGTATCAAATCAAGTATTCATTTTTATTTATTTATTTTTTAACACTCCTATTGGTTTATGAAATTTGCTTGTTTAGTCTTACAGTTGGGCTACAAGGTTATTATTGTACAGCACAGCAGTAGCAGTAAGTGAATGCTATGGTGTGTGTGTGTGTGTGTGTTTGTGTGTGTGTGTGTGTGTGTGTAGACTTGGCATGTATGTATAAGCTGTTCAGCAGGGTGCCAAACGGTCTGAAGACTATGTGTGAGTGTATGAGCTCCTACCTGCGGGAGCAGGGCAAGGCTCTGGTGTCTGAGGAGGGAGAGGGCAAGAATCCAGTGGACTACATCCAGGTACAAGGAACTGTCCCAACTTACCTGATGGGAAAAACGTGGAATTTTGCTGCTCTTGTTGTGGAGCGAGAGCATGTACATCAGAAAGAAAAACCCAATCGGATGAGGCTTTGCTGTTGAAAGCAGTTTTATTACAATGAAATGCTCAATCAGCAAGTAAAATATGCTCATGCTCATGTAAAAATGTGTAAATTTAGCCTGTCGTTTAGCCTGTGTTGAGCTGTCTTGTTCAATATCTTATTTTCCTGCTCCCTTTCTCATTCAGGGTTTACTGGACCTGAAGTCCCGCTTTGACCGCTTCCTGCAGGAGTCCTTCAATAACGACCGCCTGTTCAAGCAGACCATCGCTGGAGACTTTGAGTACTTCCTCAACCTGAACCCCCGCTCACCCGAGTATCTCTCCCTCTTTATCGACGACAAGCTCAAGAAGGGCGTGAAAGGAGTGAGTCAGCTCTTCTGTCTGATCCTGGCCAGCGCCTGTCATATCTTTATTGAGGCAAAACAAAAGCAAGGATTCTCCTTCCTTGTGGCTGCGCAGAGGGCATAAGCTGTATTCTGTGTTTTACCACTCGCTTTCTGAGCTCCTGAATCTCTGTCAATTCCATCATCCCAAATTGGTCCATCTGACACATACCTTCTTCACACACACTCACAACTCATCTAGATCACTCTCCTGGGCATGTGTGTGTGATGTATGTAGGTGACGTGTGTGTTTATCTCTGAAAGGAACAGGAAGATTTCCCTATTTTGTGTAACAGATTAAACACATTTCGCTCTCTCCTTCC
Organism: Hydrocynus forskahlii; assembly: GCA_037974365.1. NCBI lineage: Eukaryota > Metazoa > Chordata > Actinopteri > Characiformes > Alestidae > Hydrocynus > Hydrocynus forskahlii. The sequence continues at coordinate 28,970,082 of JBBPCX010000040.1, read as the reverse complement.
CTCTCTTGTAGTTGACAGAGCAAGAGGTGGAGTCCATCCTGGATAAAGCGATGGTGCTGTTCAGGTTCATGCAGGAGAAGGATGTGTTTGAGCGCTATTACAAACAGCACTTGGCCAGGAGGCTCCTCACCAACAAGAGCGTCTCGGATGACTCTGAGAAGAACATGATCTCAAAACTGAAGGCAAGTTCACATGAACTGTTCGACCTTTGGGCCAGAAATGTGTAGACATACGCCACCTACTCGTTATTAGAAACCATGTGTTGAAACCACCGTAGCTATGAATATAATTAAGTCTGCACAATTTGTTGGACCTTTGTAGACTTTTTGTAGACTTTTGTTGGATTACGTGAAGCCCTTGAATCATGAGAACACCCAGTAACTCACCTGGAGCTATGATTGGTCACCCTGTCAAACACTGTAATTGGTCAGAGGCTCTTTGCATATTGCAGCCTTTTGCAATATTAGTATTGCAGAGACGGATATTGCAATAACAGGTGATATATTGTGAAGCCCTGGTTTGTATTATATTAAATCTGATTATGGTTCAATCTGGCCTTGCTGGTTTGATTAATAGTTTATAGAAACTGAACATGAGATCAGAACTCATCTGTACAAAGAGCTCAAATGATTAAATTCTTACTGTCCTGTTATGCAGACGGAGTGTGGCTGTCAATTCACCTCCAAACTGGAAGGAATGTTCAGGGACATGAGCATCTCAAACACAACCATGGATGAGTTCCGCCAGCACCTACAGTCAACAGGGGTAAGAAAACACAAAACACTGTCACTGCAAGTAATGCTGCATAACAAAAATAACATCCTGTTTCTGCCCTAATCAAACAACTTGTGGTGCTTTTCCACTGGAACAAGGAACCGTTCCATACCGCAACCAAATATTTTTCAATGACGAATAAAACGACCCAAACCTGAGCTGCTCGATGGCGGGGCTAAATGCGAGCCACAGCTGAGCCGACTAAATCAGTGCTTTCTGATTGATCAAAATATTGTGGAAAGAGGCCATTGTTCATTTACTGTCCCTTCCAAAAAACAATGATGGAGATACAAACTAATATCTGGGAAGTCGACGAAGTGCAAGCACGACTGTCTGTGGGTTAGAGAGAAATTTCAGTGGGAGTTTCCTGTGACGCTAACAAATTTATCTTTAAGGCTGTGAGAAACGCGGAAGGTGTACCAGGACATCACTAAGAAGTTAGCTGGGTTAGGTTTTCATCATATGGAGAAAAAATGGAGAGAGAAAAAAAAGACTCAAAGATTATTTAAAAAACATAAAAGGCCACAATAAAAAAGCAGCGCTGACAGAAAAACTTTCCCCTGCTTCGACTTCATGGATGTGGTTTTGGGACACCAACTGGCCATAAACTATGGGGAGAGAATCGCATGTCAGAAAGTATTTTTGTGCCATAGCAGTACAGTTCAGGTACAGCACGGTTACTCAAGGAAAAGTGCTTTTGCCTCTTCATTATTTCTCTGTCCTGCTGCTGGTATTATTTGCACAATTACTTATTGCTATCTACCTCTGTTTTGCATTTTTGCACTGCTAGAGTACAATGTCTGTAATACTGTTTTCACTCAAACTAATACCGTAGCTTTTGAGGGCACTAAATTGTTTTGTTGCTGTCGTGTTTTTATTTGTTTGTGCTCTCGTTCTCTTTGTACTCTGTACCTTTGTCATGTCTCTGCTGTAGCCTTTTGGGGATCCGTTTTTGTTCTTGTGTTGCACCATGGTCCTGGAAGAACCTTATTTCATTTCACTGTTTACAGTGTATATTGCTGAAATGACAAAAATACTTGACTTAATCCCATAAATTATTCCTGAATAATGACATTGAGTCTGTTTGTCTTTGTAGGTTTCTTTGGGTGGTGTTGATCTCACAGTCAGGGTACTGACAACGGGTTACTGGCCCACTCAGTCAGCCACGCCCAAATGTAACATCCCTCCGTCACCACGACATGCATTTGAGGTGTTTAGAAGGTATGGGAACAACGGTTATCTTGAGATCCTTGATTACGCTCTTCTATATGTCTACTCTTCTGTATGTCTTCCATTAGGTTCTTCTGTCTATTTATGGGCATTTTTAAACACAGGAGTTTAGTTCTGTTCATGTAATTACAATTATTGTCCCTGGGTTTAAGGTTTTATTTGGCCAAGCACAGTGGCCGGCAGCTCACACTTCAGCACCACATGGGTTCTGCAGACCTCAATGCCACCTTCTATGGGCCGATCAAAAAGGTATCAGTGAGAGTGCTCTTTAATCACATCATGTACCATTGAGAATTTGTTGCCCTGCTGCTTTCTGTCAGTGTCTCACATCTTCCTCTTCCTCATTAGGAGGATGGCTCTGACATGGGTGTGGGTGGAGCCCAGGTGACAGGCTCCAACACCCGGAAGCACATTCTGCAGGTGTCTACTTTCCAGATGACCATCCTGATGCTCTTCAACAACAGAGAGAAATCAACCTTTGAGGTATTTCCAGACTAACAGCACTTTTCCACTGGCACAAGGAACTGCGTCGCATTTTTAACAAATGGTTTTTTTTTTTCAAAAATGAGCACTTCCCTTTGGTCTCTGCAGGAGATCCAGCAGGAGACGGACATCCCGGAGCGAGAGCTGGTGCGGGCGCTGCAGTCGCTGGCCTGTGGGAAACCCACCCAGCGAGTGCTCACCAAGGAGCCCAAATCGAAGGAGATTGAGAACGGTCACGTATTTACAGTCAATGACCAGTTCACCTCCAAACTGCACAGAGTAAAGATTCAGACAGGTACTGCAAAACAGAATACACCCTCATGATAATGAATACAGTCTTTAGAAAATGACACCAAAACATATCTCAAAACATGGAATAGTGTAAAGCGATTATGGTGGCCTTGCCTTTATTAGAATAAATAGACCCCTCTGAGCTTTTCTCTCTTGTAAATCATGTAATAATAAATAATAAGGTCATGTACCATTATGTAGTTGTATATTGAACATGATGAACAATTTCAGATCCGCGAGTGTTCCCATATGAATAGGGCTGCACGATATGGACAAAATATTACTATTATAGTACTCCTATAAAGTGTGATGGCTTTCAGTACATTAATAGGCCCGTATCATCACTTTTCAGGAATAAAAAAGGTTTAAAGTATGTAAATATTGTTTCACATCACATCCACACAAAAACTGCCCGTCTTTAAACCAGTTTTGTGATGTATCAAAACCTACATGTTGCCAAATGTCTCGTTATTCAGGCTACAGCAGTTTAGCCCCACCCATTCATGCTGAAGTTCTGAGGAATGTTTTAGCCCCAGGTTGTCTTTTGAATAAGCTGCTCTATGGGACAGCAAATCAGAAAAGAGATCATTTACACATATCAGCCTTAAAACTACAGTAACCAAAAGCAAGTCTGTTTTCATTCTACAGGTGGAAAATGGTCATGCAAGACTTGATGATGAATTATAAAATATTTTTGGATTACAAACCCATCAAACATCAGGGAAAAAATGAAAATGTATAATTTTGTCTCTTTAAAAACACCTTGGCCAATCAGTGTCTTAGGCTAAAGATTAAAATAATTAAGACTTTTGTTGGATTACATTAAGACCTTGGATCAGTGATCACCCCTCAGAAATATTGTGATTAGTTAGAGGCTCATTTGCTTATTAAAGCCTTTTGTGATCTCAGTATTGCAGAGACTGACCTCATGATAACGATTAACACACTATATATTGTGATGCCCTACTTAAGAAGGATTTAAGGAGTTCAGTTTTCACCATAAGTCTGTGAGCTTTATGAATCAGAAACCTGCCCTTATTTGCTGGAGTAAAAACTGATAAGTCAGATAAATTTGTGCTTATGTTGTTACCTAGTTGGGTTAAAGAAGAAAAACAGTCCTACACATAGTAAATACACAGCACAGTAAAAGAGCTGATACCTTGAGGTTAACTTGCCATGTGTTTTCTCCTGGTGATTCAGTCGCTGCTAAGCAGGGAGAGTCGGACCCCGAGAGGAAAGAGACGCGGCAGAAGGTGGACGATGACAGGAAGCACGAGATTGAAGCGGCGATCGTCCGCATCATGAAGTCCAGGAAGAAGATGCAGCACAATGTGCTGGTAGCAGAGGTACAGCTAATGACTGCTTTATAATCCATAAACCAGTTAGGAGACGTGTGAAAGGACTGGTTCACCCATTAGATTGGAAACGAAATGCAAAAGATCCGCCTAGACATGTTTGGTTCTTTGGTTTTGTCCTGGAGCTACAAGACCAATAAGGCAGGGGGCCATAGACTAAATAGTGGAAAGTAAATTATTTAGTTTGCAGTAACTACTTTACACTTGAAGGGGATAAAATCACAGCTTTAAAAAGCTGGTCTGTGTCTGTGTCTGTGTGTGTGTGTGTGTGATAACAGAACATTCAAAAATAAGAACATTTGGGGTCTCGGTGTAATTACAAAATCATTCATCACTTACTTGTTCTATACAAATCTCCTTCCCTGTTTATATGGATGATGATGTTGATAAAACAGTGAATCTGAAAAGGTAAAATAGTGAATCACTTTTCTTTAGAGACTATTTTGGCTCACAATGCCCTGCATGTATCCCTACACCAATGGATTTAGGTTTAGGACCAAAAGCTTCTTAAACTCTGGTAAAACAACGTCTCAGGTGTTCGGTTGTGCAACCGTAACCACTTCATGAAACAGCTTTCTGTGAGGGAGCTTTTAGAGGCAGACGTCTGATTTCATTCACCTCCACTGTGAACTATTCTGAGTTTTGGAGCATTTCACACTGAGCCCACTTTAAAATTCTTTCTTTCTTTTTTCTTTCTTTCTTGTCTCTGCAGGTCACTCAGCAGTTGCGGGCGCGGTTCCTCCCGAGTCCAGTGGTCATCAAAAAGCGCATTGAAGGACTGATCGAGAGGGAATACTTGGCGAGAACACCAGAAGACCGCAAAGTGTATACTTACGTAGCATAAATGTGGAGCGAATTTCAAAGTGAAACCCGGTGTGGAGTGAAAGGGAGCGTCCGAGAGAGTGAGTGAGAGAGAGCATTATTTTTTGGGCTTGGTCAGGCGTATGAACTGGGAGGTTGTTTTGTTTTTGTTTTGTTTTTTGTTGTTTTTTTTCCATCGTTACTGGGGAAAACTGAGAAGTTAACCTTTAACCTTCCGTACGGACTCGTTTTAAATAGCTCTTAGCAATTTCACACAAAAAGCCTTCCGAAGCCCCCGCCGAGCTGGATCAGATTCAGCTCCGGGGACGAGGCGTCCCGTCTCTCTGAGAGAACTGAGCTAGAGCCGCGCTGAAGCCTATAAAGTGCCCAAATAAAAGAAGAGTGAGTTTTTTTCCAGCGTGGGACGGCTCCCGGAGACCATTCAGCTCACACTGAAGTACGCAAACCTTCCCAGATTTCTTTTCTTTTTGTTTTATCCCCCCCTTTTTGTTTTGTTTTGTTTTTTTTTTTTGTTTCAGCTTCTTTTTTTTTTCCCGTTGGTGTAAACGTGTTTGTAGTTTGTGACACCGTGTCGGCTGTACAGGTCGTTTAACACTCTGCGCCGCCTGAGGAAGATTTTAAAGGGGTTTTGCTGTTGTCGGGCATCTGAGAGTCAGAGGTGCTGCTTTCGGAGCATGCCTTTATTCTGCAGAGGGGTGGAAGAACAACTTCTAGGTTTATTAAAGACATGGGTGGGTCATCTCTTTATTTTTAGCATTTTTTTTTTGTGTGTGTGTCCGGATTTGGCATGGCCAAATGTAAAATTTAAATATTAGCTTTTTTTTGTAGGGGGTCCTTCCAATGCAGTTCTATGAGACTTTTTTTTTCCTTTTTTTTCTTCTAGCAAAAGAAGGAACTTCTGGAGCACCGTGTCTCGACGTGTAAAAATTGTAAAATAATTGTTATTGTACTCACTGAAGTGGACTGTACAGGGCCTTGTTTTCATCATTATTAAGTGTAGAAAAAGGAGGAAAAAAATAAATGGATTTGCTGCTTTGAGTCTTCCGTTTGCTTTTATGAGAGATTTGCAAACGCTCATTAAACAACCTAAAGTCAAAACACTGATTAAAATTCATCGTTGCAGCACTCATTAGGCTGTTTAATAATGTGTCGAAGGATTACTTGTCTTGAATGATGCTTTAATCAAAGGCAGCATTCAGAAGGAGGATTGGGTGTCATTTGAATTTTTTCTCTTCTGATTCTGGTTCTGCTTATTGCTCGAGTTATTATTGATTCCCAGTTCCAGTTCCATACAGGCCAAAAAAGGGGGACAAATGTTTAGATATCTTTATTCTGATCATCCAGAAGCAATGGGAGAAAAATGCAAACAAAAGCATAAAAATATTATTAATAATGGTAATACGTATGTAGATGCATGAAGGATTGACCTAAAGCATGCCCTTGCATATGTGTAGTGTTTAGAAACTGATGAGCTGGGACAAAAATGGGAAACTTAGGTACACAGATATTTTCTTATCGGTACTAATTCGGAACCTACTTTTGGTTCCCAAACTCATAAGGTGACATAACCTACATAACGCCTACAAAAACAATGACAAAACTGCAAAAGCTTTCATGTGGATTTATTATTGAGTGGTCTGGACTCAAACAGCACCCCTTATGTGTGGTGTGGTGGGGGGTTAATCTAGCAGACAATGTCTAAAACTCAGATAAATAATACCCCGGGTCACGTCACCCTACTTGTACTTTAAAATCTGCTCAGGCCCGTCTGTTCTCTCGTGCCTCAGTCAGTGGAGGGATCATGAGGTTCACAGCCATCTGCCTGCGTTGTAAATCCCAGTCCGAGCGATGGGGGGCGTCCTTTCCTCATGCAAACGCAAACTGCATGTTCTGGAGGTCTAGTGCTCATTTAGCACCGCTGTTGGAGGAATAATATGTATCCGGGCACATTAGACTTCCAAAACAGACTAACACCACTACTCGGTTGGACTCGGCTCGTCTCTTTCTGCTCGGCTGGGATCGCCTCACCTCGGCTCTGCCAGACTCGGCTCAGCTCGACCGGGATTGGCTCAGCTCTGCTCGGTTGGACTTCGGCTGGAATCGGCTCAATTCGGCCGGGCTCGGCCAAACTCGGCTTGGCTGGACTCGGCTCAGCTCGGCTCGTTTTATTCCGCAATGGAAAGATCGTGTGTCACTTGAACGGCCACTTTAGACCAGAAAAAAGGACGAAATGGTGGAATAATGCTACGCAAACAGTGTCTTTTCCGCAGCAGAGCGGACGATGAGACCACGGACTCCGGAGCCGAGACTGCGGGGTGAGTTAGCTTTAGCCTGGCTTCACTTTGTTTGTGGTCTCCAAGAGGACAGACGGAGGAACCCAGAGGAGCAGGGAGGAGAAATAAAACACTGAATAACATTCAGCTCCACGTATCTGCACCTTTTACTAATATATTGTGAAAGAAGCGAAGATTCCAAACGAGAAAATAAACGCTTACGATCAAGTTTTATCCGTTTTCAACGAGTCTGCACAACTTTAAAGGGAATATACACCAAATTTTCAAAATTCCTGCATTATCGAGTGCTTAAAGATGTTAACAGAAGGTCAGACACCGTGGAGGTGAATGGAACCAGACGTCTGCCTCTAAAAGCTCCCTCACAGAAAGTTATTCGATATGAAATGGTTATGAATATGTATTTTTAAAACTAGCTTTTGGACCAAAATGTATTTTTAGATTTTAATCGTGGTGGAGGGACACATGCAGGGTGTTGTGAGGCTAAATAGTCCCCAGTAAAAAAAAAAAAAAAAGGATTTAGTTTAAATTCGCCACTATTTTACTCTTATTAACATCCACATGAATACTCAGACACGTGGAGCTTCACTGGGGGTCGAATGAAACGGCTGGGTTTGTGTTGGAGACGTCTGGTCCCACCAAGAGACACCAAAACCACTCTAAATGACTTTGTTTACACCCCAAATACTGAATTATGGTAGATCTTGAACAA
>JBBPCX010000040.1:28942963-28957342 GCA_037974365.1 Hydrocynus forskahlii | reverse complement strand
CACACAGTCAGTAAGTCTCTCTCTCTCTCTCTCTCTCACACACACAAAGTCAGTCTCTCTCTCTATCTCTCTTACACACACACAGCCAGTCTCTCTCTCTCTCTCTCTTACACACACACAGCCAGTCTCTCTCTCTCTCTCACACACATACACAAAGACGTACACTCCTCTCTCTCACACAAACTGCACCCTCCAGGCGCTGATTGGTGACTCCCCCCATAAAAGATTTCACATTCATTGTTTTGGGGCTGGATTCTTTGGAAAACCTGGGAAAAAAATACCGCCAATGTTTTGTTTCCTGACAGTTATCAGTCTGTAACACTAATACCCAACAAACTCTGAGCATTAAACAGTAGATAAACAGCACAAAATAAATAGTAAATACATTACAGTACATAAATGCAATATTTACCTTAGATCTGTGCCCATTCTTTACAGTAAAACTAAATATATTACAAATATGGTCAAATGTCATTGAAATAAATCTTGCAGCTAATATATGCAAACAAAAATAATGAACAATAACAATTAACTATGATAACTTAGAAACACATTAGAACCGTTATGATTAAAACCTGATCGTTTTGCTTCTTGAGATTTTTCTTATGGCTGTTTTTAACTTTTAGCAGGGCCTGTAGAACACAACAGTGGCAATTCTACAGCTGTGACCCACCCAGAGAAAACCGGGCGGCTTTAAAATTAAAAATATTTCCAAAAAAATACTCTCAAAGCTGTCTTTAGTCTCAGGAAACTGAACGAACCCTCACAACACCCTCATCAGGCTAAATCCATTACTTTTACAACTTAATGTAAATGTTTTACCCCAGAATTTGACCAGGGAGGGGAAGATAAGTTGGATGTGTATAGACTCACTCTGGGGGGGCTTCTTTTATTTAGCCCACTTGGGTTTTATTAATTGTCCTCAGAACAAGGACGCACCAAGTTGCCCTGAAGTGGCTCATTATAGACCCCCACCCCTTTTTACGACCTTCTTTTAAATAAGGAACAAAATGGGTATATTTACTGCCACTTACAGCTGCCTTACATGGACAAAATTACAGTGATGCTGTGAAATATTAAAGGGCCCAAATCACTTTTCTGGTATTAAAAAGGCAGAATCTGAACTTTGTTTCAAATGGTGCCTGCTCCCCCATACATGTAGTCCATACGGAGTTACGAAAACAGCCTGTTCTCAGTTTTTGTGACATCACAAAACCAACTTTTAATACACCTCCAGCCTAGTCCAGCCCAACCCATTCATGCACCGATGGTCTCGAACACCTTTATTGGTTAAAAATTTGACTCCTTAATTACAAGCAGATCTCGACTCCTCAGAACCAGTAACTCACCTGGACCTGTGATTAGTTACTCACTTGCATACTGCAGCCTTCTGTGATCTTACTGAATAACAGGTATCTTAATTACAACAGATGATCCACTGAGCAGCCCTACTTCCACTCCAGACCAATTCAATCACCAACAGAATTAAACTGAGACAGCCATCTGAATTCCACAAAGCAACCAGTAACTACTCCAAAAAGTTCAATTTGCATTACATTTGTAGCCCAGATATAGAACCACCTCCCTCCCCGCCCAGAGAAAATACTGAAACCGAGACTAAGATCAGAACAATGTTTAATATCATTTGCAAAAAAGAAAAACCCAAGTAAAACAGTCATTTCAATCTTACAAAAACAATGATTTGAAGTTTTTGACGAGCCTAACACACTAGACGTGAATTCTACAAGTCAGGGAAATTAAAAGGGAGTAACAAAAATAATCGCCTTTAGCCCACCCCTCCCGCTTCGCTTTTCAACCCCATCCTCTAAATCCCCCCGAAGAGTCCTCGAACAGTAGATTCACACCGGCGCTTTCCAGTGGAGCCCCCCCGACAACAGGTGGGACGCCCCGCCAGAAAAAGAATGCAGACTATGGAAAATGGACCTGACCATCACACTTCTTAACCCCAGTGTTGGATCCCTCCCACCACCCTCCCAGCTTCTTGGTTGTAACGACATCTTTGCTTGAAGTTATTAATAGGGCCGGTCTCTTCTCTCCTCTCTGTGATCCCCTCTGCAAAACAAAACAGATTAAGTTTATTGATTGGCATGTGCCAACACACGTGTTGGATGAGAATAAAACAAGTCTGAGAATGTATATTCTACAATTAAAATAAGGCCATATAAAGCATTTAAATAGACAAGCTGGAAGATAACCAAAAGAAAGTCATATGTACATGTAATCATGGGGTGGGGATGTAGTGCAATACTGCACACATTAGACTAACTGGAGTGTGAGAATCAGTAACTTTAAAGCAAGTCGTTTTTCACACGGAAGTAGAGTGACTGAACGTAGCAACACAGTCAATAATAATAATACATATGACATTTACTGAAGTGAAGTGTGTAAACAGCACAGATAATCAATCCAGGTTAATCCATCCACTAATGTTAAAAACTAGCATGCAGAATGTAATTGACAGGCAATCTAAAGTCTAGATTACGACAAAAAAAAAAAAAAAAAAAAAAAAAAAGCATTGAGAAGCTTTAAAAAAAACAAAAAACCCAACTGCAGTAACTGAGTAAAAAATTTTATCCTAAAGAGTTGAGAAAAGTCCAGGCTCTCATCTACAAACGTCGAGACATGATCTCAGAAAAGGATAAAAGGTCATCTTGCCTTCCTCCCATCTTGTATCCGCCACCTCCACGGTCTCCACCTCGGAAACCTCCTCTACCACCTCTGAAGCCGCCGCGGTCTCCGCCATAGCCTCCTCTACCACCACGGTCTGAAGAGAAGGTGAGAGAAATGGAGAGGGACATTAAAACTTCTGAATCAGTTTAGCCACACTGGGTCAACTATATTAACCTCGGCAACATCATGACAGCAGCATGGATGTATCGTATGTGAAAAGCAGTCTGTCGAACACTCATCATTCGTCCCGTGGTTTCATTCTGTGCTCTTTATTTAAACATATCCAAAATGTGTTAACTGCAAAACAAGCCACTGTGTCTTCTGATTGTCAAGCGCTTTAAATTATCACAATTAACATTTCAGCAATGTGTGAACTGTGCTTTCTCAAGACACGTCTAGATGCAATCCTATGCAAGTGACCCATAACTATTTCAGTCATTTCAGGCTTGTAAGACATTCTCTTAGCTTTCAGAACTAACACTCAAAAGGATTTATTCCATTAACATTGCTTATATGAACTTGTGTCAGAAAGTTCAATTTATGTATTAGTCCTACATAAGCTAGACAAACTGGTAAAGTGTTTGAGTGAAGACTTCAGCTGAAAAGCAACAGTGCCCCCTGCAGGACAAAAAACCCAAAAAACAAAAACAAAACAGCACATGCAGAACTACAAGTCTTAATTTCTCACTAACCTCCTCCAAAGCTGTCCCCTGGTTTTGGCGCCCCACACTTGTTGCATTCATATCTTCGTGCAAAGTTCATGTTGCCACAAGAGCTGCAGTAATGAGCAGACAAGTTTAGTGAGCAAAATACAATGTGTTTGTATACAAATGTGAATGTGCACATGCATATGTATATACACATACATGTATCACACCCCTTCTACTCAAACCTACAGCTGCTTCCAACCCAGTCACACAAGGCGGCTTACAGCTTCCCTTTCAATTTAACTAATTGGACAATTCCAGCAACCACTGTGATTGGAGAAAGACTGCATGAGAACCATCAGGCTTAGAAGTAGGGCTGGGCATAATTATAGGAGTAAGAGTAGGTTTCAGCTATTAGAAAACTCCATAGTTGTTTAACAGAGTGTAAGGGGGACCACTTGTGAAAGCAGTGTTAGAACTGCAGAAAAAAAATGGCAGCACAGGTGAACATGCGCTTATTAAAAAATATTTGATTACTGTGGTTTGAACTAGTAGGTCTGGCCTTAAGAAAAGGAAAACATAACTAATAATGGATAATAGAAAGATTAGCTCCAAATATTTTAGATAGTGTTCCGAGGGCATCATGTCAATACTGGACCCTTAGAACCATCCCAACACCCCGCCAACCTATAATATGTTAGAACAGGGTAGTTTGAAGTATTTCTATTGCATACTTGAATTTCATCATCTCCCACTCAGTCCATGGTCCCTGAACCACAAACAGCTAAGGCAGTTTATGGAGCCCGAACCACAAACAAGCTGAACAATTACATTTACAGACCTTCTTGACGTACCTTGATCAGGGTAAAGATTTCAGGATTTAAATACAAACATCTGGAGCGGCCAAGAGTACTCAAGTACCTCTGAAAAACTTTATATAGAATGTGGCTCTTCCTCGGAAAACCTAAACTTGACATTTCACTCACCTGTTGGGACAAGGCCAATCTCCTCCTTTGACATCAAAATTTGGACCGCCACCAAAGCCTCCTCTGCCTCTGAAACCTTTAACGAAAACCAAGTAAATGTAACTGCAGCTGGACACAAAAATCAATTCTAACAATAGCAGGATAATGAGACGCACCTCCTCGGCCTCTGCCGCCGCCGCCACCACCACCGCCGCCACCGCCACCACCTCTCTGGGTGAATTCCGCCCTTCTGGTAGCAAATGACACCTTAATGGGCTTACCGTTAAACTCCTTTCCTGGTGAGGAGATCAGACAAGGGTTAAGCATCAGCACACTTGAATTAACCCTAAAATCACTGCAATTGCACTGCACTCACCATCAAACCAGTCAATGGCAGCTTTGGCAGATGGAGGGTCATCAAATGAGACTGTGGCTTCTCCCTTCAGTCGGCCAGTAGCTTTGTCAGTGTAGAGATTGATCATGGGTTTACCAGTTTTCTTATTAACCTACAAGAAAAACTATTCAATTCAGAAGAGCAGGGCAAGCAGAAAGGAAAACGTTTCAAAGAGAACCCTTAAAATTCTGCACTGATGTAAGCCACTCTGGATAAAAGCGTTATCTAAAATGCCGTAAACGCAAAATAACCTTCACTAAATTAGCCTGTGGTCTCAGAAAGAGACAAATTGTTAATCTCCTATGGTTCATATTTTATGTTCAAATCCAAATAAACCAAACCACATGGCTAAAAAGGACATTAAGACTCAACTTAAAAGCAGGTCTGAATACAAGTACAGAAAATGCCAGTTACATTTAAGCACTTTAGAATGAGCTACTTTTAGTTTTCAGACATAAATGGATTAGTTATATTCTATATCCAGAAAAAAGTATACAGGTTTTAGGTCTTTTACAGGTCCTCTATTAAGAGAAATTTCACGATGACCCAAAGAACTATGTAAATGCTTTATTGGTTCTTAGAGAAGTGGATCTATATATCTTATAGCACCAAAAAAGATTTTGTACTATAATGAATGTGTTTGCTAAGAATGAAACCTACCTTAATGATTCCAATCTGTTTGAAGTAGTCGCTGACTTCCTGAGTGGTGACTTCCTCTCCGAGACCCGAGACAAAGATAGTGTTGTTGTCGGAGTTGTCCTGGTCTTCACCTAGAATTATAATTTCATTCTGAATTAGTCCATTATAGAAGACTATTCTTGCATCTTAAGTTAATCCCCACACCAGGAGAAAATGGAACATTGTTCCACACTGACAAAACTGCAGAAGCAATTAATTGTTGTTCAGTTTATTTTTCTTTTTAAAGCTGTAATTTGGCACCACTTCTTGTCTGAGTTGAATTTGGCCAAATTCCAATGCTAGAACATTCATTAATTCACTGCACATGTATTCAGATTTTTGATCGTTATTGATCGTGTAAAAATTAGATCATATCAGGTTGCCATGGCCTTGCTCTACTGCTTGGCCCCCCACATTGCTGCTGCATAGTTATACATTTGAAGTTGCTCACCTAAATCATCCCTTTGACCATAATCTCTGGGTCCTGAAAAACAGCAAGACAGGAAAGGAAGGAGGAGGTCATGAGCAACATCAGCATCACCACATAAGGCAAAATCACAACCTTTATTCATTAACTATGAAAACCTTGTCAGCTACAAACAAATCTGGCTTCTTTTTTTTTTTTTTAAACAGCTATGAACCAGTTCTTCCTGATTTGGCCACATCACCTTGTAAAACCAGTACCAATGTTCTTGTGAGTGTTTAGTAAAATAAGAACCACCAAGTTTTCAGCTAAGGCATGTGTCCCTTCTTCACCATAGGCACTGCTGGCATCCACAACGGCTTTTTAGGTCAAAATCCCTCATGCAACAATACCATTATCAGTAAAATGAGGTGTTGGATCTTAGTCCAGCAAGATCATTACCAGAAAGGAAAACCTATTACACCATAAAGGATGGGGTGTTCCCTGGGTTTGTCAGACAAAAAGGTGGCTGTCAAGAGTTCATTGCTCTTTTGTCAGTTAAGCTTTCTCTTTTCTCTCTCCTTTTTCCCCCACTGAGACAGTTCTGATGCTCATCACTTACCACCGTAATTTTTGTAGCCACCACGGTCACCACCACTGCAGAGGAAAAATGGAAGATATGATGGCTTTCCTTTGTCGCAACCTGGGAGCTCAAGGCTCCCCTCTTATGTGCATTGTATCCTGTCATGGTTCAGTATAGCAAAGGCAATGTCTCCTGTTGATGCACATGGGCTAAAAAGGCAGGCCAATATAGCAGGAGGCATTTCAATTGAAAATTTTCAGGAATGGACTTAATTTACTCCCAATTTAGGGGATTGGATGATTACTTTAGGATTAAAGTGAGGTTTTCTTGCTTCGTGAAGCCGAAACCAAGCGGAGCGCGGAGGATTTCCTCACGACTCCCTCGTATCAGGACTACGAGATTTAGACATGCCTACATAAGAGCTGAGGCACTCGAAGCTAGAGTGCACTTTGGTATTTTCTTCCACTGAGTGCTTATATGAGCTCCAATAGTTGAGGTCCAAGTTTAATTTCATTCACTTTGATACCTGTAGTATAAAATGTAGACCATGTTAACACAAAAGCATACGACTCCAAGTGAAAAATAAATACAACACTACAATGATACCGTTTCATGGGGAGCGACTGAATGCTGAATTTCGGCTCCTGAGGAGTTAAAATCCACAACAGGTTCTCCAAAACAAAAGACACAGGGGTTTTTTCTAACAAGAATGGTAAGGGCAGCCATAACACTGACATACTAAGAAGCCTGATGGATTTTTATTTATTTTTTTTTTTAAATGAGGTGACTGGCTCCAGAATCACTTTTTAAATGGGGCAAATGTTAAAGAAAGATCCTCCAGTTAAAGGGGATTCCATTTCAGTATGATTTGAAATCTGGCATGTCAAATTCAATTTGGTGTGAAACTACTCATTGTACAGAAACTTAACACTGGTTTAACGCTGGTGGTGGCAGGAACCAGGAGTCAAAACGAAGCCCTTTTCTATCCAAAACCAGTGAGTTTACATATACAACTATACAATTTTTATAGTTCCAGCCCACATGCATGTCGCTGATTTAGGACAAAACCTTAGGGGATCATAAGGTTTTAGCCATAAAGCAGCTAAATTGTGTCCAATTAATGAAGGTTTTGCAAGGGTTTTAAGAGGCGCTAAACTCTTTAGTAAGTTTCTCTTGAATAGAACATTTCACACCAAACTGCCCTAAGTGGCCACATTTTACTGAACTTAAGTTTTACGGTCATGTTGCATTTTGAACATGAGACAAAATAGGGGAGTAAAAAGTAAACTTTGTCCAGATATCTGGTTTAGTTAGAGGATCCACAGCATGGAAAAAAATACAGGCAAGCTTCGAATAAAAAATAAATAAATAAATAAACTGATTGAACCGGACACAAAATTTACCTGAACAGGCCATCATTTTAAACAACTACCAGCATTTGAATCACTCAGGCACCATAATTCAAACTAAAAGATGAGATCAAGAATTGAAATCAGAGATGAGCTGCAACAATCTAAATAATGAACCTTTAATCCTATCGGCAAATAATTTAATTAACGGTCTTGTATAATGAAAACGCAACTTAAGTAATTTGAGACACGGTCTCATTTACAGGTGTCAACCACAATATTCCCTTATAAACACGTATTTGCTCTAAACTAAGGTGAGTGCCATCATGTTCTTGCTGCTTTTGAGATGTATGAGAACAAAATCGGCAGATAGTTGAGGACATCAGCTACATTAATTTGACTGACTAAGGCAATACTAAGCTAAAACATCTGCATTTTGTTCAAAAGGTGTTGGTTTGTAACAGCTACATTAAAAGCAAAATTCGGTAATTTCAGGTATGTTTCCTCATCCAAATTTACATTTCAGGTAAATTTCTACATTACCCAATTGTGTATATAAATCAGCATAGTCCAAATACACCCAAAATATTGGATAATCGGCACTGGTCCTGAATTCACACAGGTGCATCCCTAGTCTAAAGCACTATTGATCAATCATAGTAGCTTCAGAAAAACAGCAATCAGCTGCACCTTGGCCTTGCTTACCATGCGTCTCACCATGTTAAAAAAAAAAAAAAAAAAAAAAAAGAGGGAAAAATCTTCATGCCCATAACCATACTGAACTGCCTAGACTGAGTACATCTGTCAAACAGGATGAAATGGAGGATTATCTATATGACTAGGGAGAGTGAATAATGATGCAGGGGCTCATGCATTTCCATGAAACAGAATTAGCAGTGGGTAGTACCTGTTAGGAGGGTGCACTTTGGGACTTACCCCATACCAAAGGGTGGTCCTCCTCCTCCTCTTCCACCCCGGTCGTAGCCTCCACGGTTGTAGCCTCCGCGGTCAAAGCCACCACGGCCTCGGCCTCTGTAGCCCTCAGACCTATCGCCACCTTCATCTCCACCATACCGCCTGTTGTCTCCTGCAGTGGGGTAGATGAGCCCAGTCAGAGAGGTTAAAGATGGGGTTAGGCATCATTTGAATTTTATCAATCCACCAGTTTTCATCCTTATCAACTCACTATTTATTGGGTGCCAATTCATTTAATTATGTCCAATGTCATCATGTGCAATAGCTTTACCATGTGAATCTCATTACTTGGAGGGAGATTGGTAGTATATCACTAATATTCACATTACATGCAATAACATACTACCACTACTTTTATTACTAGTAACCAAGTTAAGGAGACCTTCATTTGAATCTAAACTGAACAAAAATATAAACGCAACACTTGTTTTTGCTCCCATTTTTCATTAACTGAACTCAAAGATCGGAAACATTTTCTACATACACAAAAGACCCATTACTCTCAAATATTGTTCACAAATCTGTCTAAATCTGTTAGTAGGCACTTCTTTGCCGAGATGATCCATCCCACCTCACAGGTGAGGCATATCATGGTGCTGATTAGAGCATGAATATTACACAGGTGTCCTTAGACTGCCCACAATAAAAGGCCACTCTGAAATGTGCAGTTTGATCACAGCACAATGCCACAGATGTTGCAACTTTTGAGGGAGCGTGCAGTCAGCATGATGACTGCAGGAATGTCTACCAGAGCTGTTGCCCATGAAATGAATGTTCACTTCTCTTCCATAAGCCGTCTCCAAAGGCGTTTCAGAGAATTTGGCAGTACATCCAACCAGCCTCACAACCGCAGACCTCATGTAACCACACCAGTCCAGGACCTCCACATCCAGCATGTCCACCATAACAGTAGTCGTGTTTTTAGGGAGTCTGACAGGTCAAAGATGGTAGCTTTAGGGTTGATCAACTTGAGTGACGAACAGCGACTGCTTTTGACCAGTTAATAGTCTACTCCCTTTCTGGCTACATCTATACATCCAAGTTTAGTATGCTTAAACACTTGAAGTGTAAAGTAAAAAAGTAAAGTGACTATTCTGTCATACATGATCACACCACAGCACACAGTGTGAACGGCACGAAATTCTCTCAGTATTTAACCAATTCACCAAGTGATGCAGCGGGCAGCCAGGAAAACCACGCCCGGGGAGCAGTGTGTGGGGACAGCAGCTTACTCATGGGTACCTCAATGGTGCCACTAACATTCTTGGGATAATAAATGGCAGCAACAAAACAAGGGGACCTACGTTAAGCCACTGCGTGCTGGAAAATATTCGCGTTCTCCCTCCAATACCCCCAAGTTAGCTAAGGATTTTCTCAAAGACTGGAGAGGAGGATATGAAAGAGAAGTGAATCACTGGTTACGGTTTCTCCCCAACCTCTGGAGAACGACATTGAAATGAACTCACCCCTCCAGTTTTAGAGGTGGATTAAGAGCCTACACTTCAATAAAAGCAAATGTGAACAGAAAAAACTTTTACTGATTCAGGCTTGCCCAGGGGCAGGTACCAAACAGGTCCCGAAAAGAGTCAATTTTTAACACTGACTTTGAATGCACAAAATGCTTAGCTGAGCTGGTCTCATAAAGGAGAACAACCAGGGACAGTCTGACTATCAAGGTTTCAAATCAGGTGTCCTCTACTTTAACAAGCTGACATTCTAGTAAAGGTTCCTGACATTCTAAACTCCTCAAGGCCTGCCGCCAAACATACAGGTTCAACGTGGATAAAGTATTTCAAAGGCATTACCATCATTTCGCCTTCCGTAACCTCCCTGCGAGCCGCCATACGAGCCCCCATATGAACCTCCAGACTGTCCGTATCCTCCTTCAGACTGCTGACCATAAGAGCTTTGCTGCCCATAGGAACTCTGTTGTCCATAAGACTTATCTCCATACCTTTAAAAGAGAAAAAGAGCAAACAGTCAACACTGGAATGACCAAGATTAATTGTGTCTCTAAAGTAGGGCTGAATATATTGTCTATTCATAACCCTAACCCTCCAACTAATCAGTATTTGACAGGGTGACCAATCCCAGCTGCAGGCAAGTTACTGAGTGTTCTGACGAACCAAGGTCTTCACGCAATCCAAGAGAAGTCTATTTTTTATCCATTAAAGGTGTTGACAAATGAATCTGTGGGGCTAACCTGCTGTAGCCAGTATAAGGGTATGCATTTTTAAATCTGTTAGCTTTGCATCAGGCGAATTATGTTTTAAAGAAACAAGCTGATTTCGTACCTTATTCTCCATATATGGACCACATGTATGGGGGATCAAATACAGAATTTGAAAAAATATTTAGACTTGAAGCCTGAAGTGTGATGCGTTGAGGCATATCAATACCGAGCAATAAATAAACATTCCCACTACCAATATTTTGCCCATATGACGTGACTCTAATCTATAGAGATTTGTTATAACCCATCCATAGCCCTGCATTCACCTTTATTTTTCACTAAACCAACCTGCCTGCAATATAAAACCATCAGCAAACCTCTTACCCTGACGAGGAATCAGAACTTTGCTGCCCATAACTATCATAGCTTTGCTGCTGCTGCGGTGGCGGTGGCGGCGGCGGCGGCTGCTGCTGCTGCTGCTGCTGCTGCTGCTGCTGCCGCCCATAGCTACTAGATGAGTAACTCTGTGATGACTGTCCATACCCTTCTGCAAAATTAAAGCCACAAATGTGAAGAGGATGAAGGCTGAATGAACGCTTTCCAATTTAATGAAGCTTAGAATCATGTAGAGATCAGCACCATACATACCAGACTGCCCATAGCCTTCATAGCTCTGTCCAGTATAAGAGCTCCCGCCATTGCCTTGTCCATAACCCTGAAGGATGGGGAAAACAAAAATTAGGTCCCAATCGACATTCTTACATTTCCCCAAACTTCAGAATGTTAAAGGCTTACAATTCCTACCTGCGGATAGCCTTGAGATGCCCCATAAGACCCATAACTGAAAGATACCAGAAAGAAAACAATAAAACCAAATACAGCACACAAAACAGTCTGGTATATTAATCAATCCACAAAACAATGTCTTGGATGAATGTTAATCAAATAAGTTTCACTTGCCTTTGTTGGGCTCCAGGCTGCCCATAGCCTGAATCTACAACAAAAGAACAGTTCATAGAAATACAATGACAATTCTGATTAATCAAAGTATTCATGTAAAGTAAAGCAGCCAAAGCATGAACACACCACAGCACACAGTGTGAATTTCTGTCCCTGTATTTGACCCATTCATCAAGTGAAGCAGTGGCCAGCCAGGAACACAGCACCCATGGAGCAGTCTGTTGGGAAGGTACCCCTGTCAAAGGTACATCAGTTGTGCCACTAGCAGTCCTGGGATTCAAGGCCCTCAGCTGCCCCCACCAAACGTCTAATTTCTAACCTTTAAAGGTGTTTCCAAATTGGTGCATGAATGGGGCAAGGCTATTGTATTCAGAACAAGGAGATACATTTAAACGCGTTTTGTGACGTCACAAAAACAATTGAAACCGGGTCGTTTTTATGGCTTTCCCCCCCACATGTCAATTTTACGTCTGAGGTGAGTAAATGTACCATTTTGAAGCAACATTTACACGCTAAGCCTTTACAATTCCAGATAAGTGATGATACGGTCCCTTTAATATACTGAAACCAAACTACAAGCACAATATTCAGCAGTAAAATCATAACACCGATATTTTGTTCTAATCATGCGGCTCTAGTCACTAGTCCTAACGGTTTGAAGAGATATAGCAGATGGATTTCGTGCTCATTAGAAGCCTAGGTCATACAAAAGTGTAAGAGAAAAGAGAATCAAAACGCTTCAGCGACTTTAGCGCGCTAAGCTAAGTTAGCACGAAGGCTAACACCACGCTGCCGAGAGAAAAGGGCGGTGAAAGCCACAGACACCACGACAGCTAGTTCAGAAAATTTACTAATCTCAAAAAGACCACAAAATATGCCTTTTAAAGCGGGTTAATTTTAAGCAGAGTGAGTTTGTGAACATATATATGGTTACATTTCGGCTCCTCGACCGGAGCTAACGTGCTAATAGCCTGCTAAGCTACACGAGCTATATAGGTCACAAATAAAACACAGTATTTAACCGGCGTACCCACACATAACACATCTACTTCATACAGAAGCAACATATTTCTTACCAGAAGCCATAATTCCGTGTAGAAATAAAATCACACTGCAGTTTCGGAGCCCAAAATTACACAAAACCGACTTCTCGCTGCGCCACTTATAGACACAGACCTGCTGCAGGTCCGAACCAAGTCACCGCAGAAAAAAACGACCGCGTTCCTTTGAGAGAAAAAAAGAAAACAACACCCCTAAATTAACACGTTTGTATATTGTCAGGCAAATATATATGTCTGAGTAAAAACTTGTAAACCGTGAACACTTTTGTACGATATTATTACAATGGACACCCCTTCGGAGTGGATAATGGTATAGTCTTAGCGCCTTTTCGCAGAGAGGGGTCACGTGAGTGTTCGATTCCTAAATGGACGACTCTTTCCACACACGTGGAAACAAATACAAATGTCTGGTGTAACTTGTGTAAATAAAAAGGAACCAAAGTTACATATGTTGTTTTTACACTAATTCCATTATAGGTCCAGAATGTTTTCTTTCCCCTGTAAAGCTGTTTTGGAGATGCAGGTTATATTATAAAAAGTATTTTCAGCTATTTACGTACACCTTATTTGCAAAAATATTAAAAAACTTGACTAGCCCGCACAGAGCCCTTACCTCAACCCCTTCCAACACCTTTGGGATCAACTGGAACAGAGATTGCGAGCCAGGCCTTTTCGTCCAACATCAGTGCCTGACCTCATAAATACCCTACAGAGTGAATGGGCGCAAGTTCCCACAAAATCTCCAAAATCTTGTGGAAAGCCTTCCAAGAACCGTGGAAGCTGTTATGGCTGCAAAGGGGGACCGACTTCATATTAAAGTCTATGTATTTGAATGAAATGTCATTAAAGTCCCTGCAAGTGTTATGGTCAGATGTCCCAATACTTTTGTCCATCGAGTGTATGAGTGCATGAGTGCTGGAGACATATACAGGATGAATAAAACAAATAAAAGCCAAACCAGTCGGGTCATATGAGGTCAGAATATGTAGTTCCTGAGTTCTTGGATCATAAAGAGTGATAGTGATGTTTCAGTTAGTTTTGATGAATGATGTTTTGGAGCAGGAGAATGATGATCATGTGCTTTAAGCTCAGCTTTAGTGAGGGTTTATAGTCTCAGTATCACAGGATGTTTCTAAAGTTTTCCATACATACGTGAGATTAAAGGGGAATTTGATTCACTTGTCAAAATTCCAGCCTAATTCAGTCACTGAGATCAACATTCATTCAGATTTCTTTACAGTAGAGGTGAACGGATCCAGACGTCTCTAACACAACCAGGTGTTTTATTCATTATCAACCCCTGTGAAGCTTCACCTGTCTGATGCCGATGATAGTGAAATAGTGGACAATTTGAACTACACTACTCACAAGAAGTTAGGGATATTGTGAGAGACTTAGTGGATGTCATACATACAGTGTTTGATTCACTTCAGACATTTTTGGGATAGGGAGGCAATTGTATTGGGGTGATAGACGCACCTCATTTTGTGTTTTCCATGT
>JBBPCX010000040.1:28907223-28933574 GCA_037974365.1 Hydrocynus forskahlii | reverse complement strand
CCCCCACACCCCCCCTTCTACTCACCCTCACACACACCCCTTCTACCCACCCCCACACTCACACGCACCCCTTCTACCCACACTCACACACACCCCCTCTACCCACCCCCACACTCACACACACCCCTTCTACCCACACTCACACACACCCCTTCTACCCACACTCACACACACCCCTTCTATCCACCCCAAAACATATTTAATTATTCTGACTTTTAAATGACACAGCTTCTGAAGTTTGATGCCAAACACCGTAAAGTTTATATCTTTCAAAAGTTCAGATCTCTGATCCTACACAACGTACGATCTTGAAACAAAACTTCCTATGACGTCTGAAGCTCCAAATGTTGACCTGGAGAGACGGATCCTCCAAATAAGGGCATACTTTTGTATAAGATATTTTAGCAAAATTAATGGATAGCGTCTAAAGACTTTCCTAAGGTTATTTAGATAAAGCCCCCACAAGAATGAACCTATTATACCCAGCTAATGGGCTTTCCCATCACGTCTTCGTTCTCTTTGTCTGACTAAGTGTGCCGCGTCTAAATGGTGCCGTCAGCAATCCAGCAAAACAGTGAAGGGCAAGTCTACAGAGCAACATTACGGCGGAGTGGATGGCATGTTGCCCAACATTCACCACCGGGAGCTGAATGTGAAACATTCCAGCATCTACAGGCTGACCTGAGAAGCCCCCCGGGCGGAGAGTAGGAGTAGCAGTGCAGTGTGGGATACTGTGGGCGCAGCAGAAAGGAGAGGATGGCTGCGGTTCCGGCTCCCAAAGAGTGTCCGACAATCACCAACCCATAATGCATGGTCCCTTTACTCTGAGATAAACAATAACAACAACAAAACAACAATAAATGTTAAATATTTATGAGATAAAAGCACTTACCAGCCAGGGCTGAGAACACTTAATATCTAATCAATAATTACTGATTGTTGTTTTCAGAGTATTTTCGAAGAGTTTTTATTTTGACTTTATATTATATTTTTCTTGACTTTGTGTCTCTGTGAGTCTGCGCAGTCATAAGTAATTTCCTTCGGAATCAATAAAGTTTTCTAATTGAAATAAATATCAGTATGGATATCGGTATCAGTTCAGTTCTAAACACACCTATCACTACTCAAAGATTTTTGTATTTCCACCCCAATGACATACATTTGGTTTTCTGTAATCTAAACAGTCAAAGTACGTTTTATATATCTCTTAGAATTGAACAGGCTGGTTTTGTTACTGTGCCTTTAAGACTGATATATATAAATGAGCTCTAAGCTGATTGGTTGTCCCTAATTTGAAAAGCAGTCCAGGCTGAAACATTCTTTATGAAGCATTCTTTATGAGTTAGTGGGTGGGGCTAAAATCCTTTAGGCCAGATTAGAGGGTACATGTAACTGTGATTGGCTTTTGTGACATCACAAAACCAATGAATACTGTAGAACTGGAGCTGTAAGGCCCTAAAACACTAGAAGTCACCCAAAACTTTTCATCCCCAAAACTTCTCTGGACCCTCAAATCTCATCCAGCACTTTATTAAGGTGGATCAGACTTGTGGTTGTGGTTTAGGACACAGTATGACATCAAAGAAACTGTCTCTAGATCAGCTTTCCTGCTCGTGAGGCAGTTTTTGAAAACAGACCCTGTAGTGTAAAAAGACCGTAGCATGCGACCACACACTGAAGTTCAATTTATTTTTACTCCTCACAGTAAGTCATACTGTGTCTTAAACCACATCCGCTAGTCTGATACACCTTATTAAAGAGTTGGATGAGATTTGAGGGTCCTGAGAAGTTTTGGGGGTGAGAAGATTTGAGTGACTATTGACTGGTGTTAGCAAAGTTTACCTCGTATCTCTAGCTCTGAACTAAAGAAGCAAAATTTGGACCCAAACACATCTCAGCTGATCAACCACCTTGTTGGTGTCTTATCTTTGGCATATTGAGAAGATTAAATGAAAGAAATGGAAGTAAATATTTTACTGCAACAGGCTGCAAAGTGTCTGAAGATACAAGGAGCCTGGATAAAGGAGTTCCAACCACTCAGTATTCAGCACCACCAGTATACTGATCACCGCCTGATCGTCTGGAATCATCTGCTCCTGGTTCTTCACTGGTTCAGGACTTCAGTTAGATGTGCTTTGTTCTGCTTGAATGATTGATGATTCATTCAGGTCAAAGTGTGGCTTAAACAAAATATTACTCCGAAACTGGTCAGGTTCAGGGACTGGACCAAAAACGAGTGTCTTTGAAAGTCCTTCAGCAAGCCTGGAGAACTGTTCAAGACTACATTAAAAATACAAGACAGTCTGGATCTTTGGAGGCAACATATGAAGATATGAGGGGTGGCATACCGTACCGTACACACACACACAATTATGTTAGTAAGCTAGTTTGGACCAGACTTAAAACAGATTTAGTTTCTACCTTGCTCTTTGAGCCAGGCGCGTTCCTGAATGAAGCCCATAAAGGGAGCAATGCCTGTTCCAGGGCCGATCATGATGACAGGGTTGCTGGCCTTGAATGGCAGCCTGAACTGGGACTTGCGGATGTACATGGGCACGGTGGCCTTGTGTCCGTTGTCATTCGGCATTTTGCTCTTCAGCCAGTTGGTGGCGACGCCCTTATTGGTACGACCTGTCTTTGTCTGGTACTCCACCACCACTGCACAGATGTGGATGCTATTGGGGTGCACCTGTCACAAGGGGGCGCTATTTAGCAGCAAGTATAAACCAGTATGACATGGAGCTCACTGGCACGTACACAGTGGAGAAAAGAAAAAGAAGACCAGAGACATATATACTTACCTTAGAAGAGGACGCGATAGAGTAATAACGAGCTTGCAGGCGTGGCAGGAGCTCACAGAGGTGGTCGATGGGTGGCCGTAAGGATGGGAAGTCTTCCAGAATGGCCAGAATGTTCCTGGCTGAGTCCAAAACCCAACTCTGGTATAGAGCCTGATGAGGGACAAGATGAATAATAAAAAAAATCTGACAGGTCTTACAAATCTCGAGGGCAATGTAGATCATTTAAAGTGGAGATGCGCCATACCTTTCCCTCAGGTGAAGAGGAAGCCATCTTGCGCATGTTCTCCTGTTCCTTTGTGTCAGAGGCATACTGGGCAAGCTCATAGAGAACGTTGGTGCGTGGGGTGTTGGTGATGTCCAGGTAGTGAGTGAGGGCTGTGCGGTACGTGGTGGGACATGGGAATGGGTGCTTCTTATTGGACTCCTCTGAAAAACAATAAATCATTTGAATTACATAAACCATAAAAAATGTACAATGAAAAATTACAGACACAGATGAGTTGAGGTTGGTAATTGGTAAAATTATTCAATTAAATTTTTGATGACATATTCAGAAATGCATTGAGAGGAACATTGCTTCTCATTTTAGCCATCAACATTTTATTACTACTTCCCTTTTTAGCATCTATTTTTTCAGTTATGTTGCTGACTGCATTTGTAATGCCTTGTGACTGGTCACATATTTTAAAAACATCTAAATTCAAATGCTTTAAACACAAAAATAATAATGTTTTCTGATGTGAAATGCACTGAGCCAGAACTGTTCACAGTGGAGGTGAATGGAACTAGAAGCCTCTAAAAGCTCCCTCACAGAAAATTATTCCATGATGCCCGAGATGCTATTCTACCAGTGTTTTGAGAAGATTTTGGTCCTAAAACTAAACCCATTCATGGTAGAAGGATACATGCATGGTGTTGTGAGGCAAAATAGTCAAAGAAAAGTGATTTAGTTCAGATTCACTATTTCACCCTCAGCTATAAAATGTCTGTTTGTGTTGTAGACATTGTGACCCCTGGCTCCATACCTCATCACAGGAGAAAAAATAGAGGTGTTAAGTTTTGTTTTAAATAAAAGATTAACATCTAAATACATTTTGGAAAAATGAAGAGCATTTCCCTTTTACCATCTTGATCCAGGCTTTTCACTGGCCCTTGAACATTACTGAAGACAAATATGGAGGAGGAAGCTGCTCAGCTTAGAACAACAATCAAACTGACACACATGACATATGGACATGGATCAAACAAGCCAAGGATCAGCTAATCTGGAAAAGCATTTTCTGAATGAAGTCATCATCATCAGTCAAAGTTCTGAGACAGAACAATGACTAAATCTGGGCAAACCACTCAAGGTCAGGGTCGTACCGTCGAGGTTGTTGAGAGAGATAACCGTATCAAGGTCCACACCAAGGACTTCACCCAGCCTGTTCACGATAGTGGCATCATTGGTGGGATACACAGCCACATGGTCTCCTGATTCATACCTGGTTGGTTGAAGACAGTTAATTTTAACTCCAATTAAGATTACACAAGGCTCCGATATGTAATACACAGGAAAAGTATATTATCTAAACATTTACTGTTCATTAAGATAAAAAACAGCATCCAGTGCAAGTCATCGACCAGGTTTTCAACTATCAGCATTTAGTTGTTAGTAATCAAAGTGCTGCTGAGTAATCAAAGTGCTGCTGAGTAATCAAAGTGCTGCTGAGTAATCAAAGTGCTGACAAAGTGCTGACAAACCAATGTAATAAACAGAATGTTTATTACATTGGTTTTATTGCATTTAGTCCAAATATAAAACAAAATACCCTTGCAATGTTTACTGTAGTCTATAAATGCTTGTGAGAATCTACCTGTTCTGAACATCAACCTAAATATACTCAAAAGTATCCAGACACATCCTCCAATGAGTTCCACTGCTTTATGGCACCCTTATTGCTGATGCAGGTGTTCAGTTATGTAAACACAGCGTATATCTCCTTAGAAAAGGACTAACCAATAGTACACCATGATCTGAAGCGGTCAACCATCAGCCTGGAGCCATTCAGAAGCAAACCTCCAACATAAACACCTGAACCACACTAATGCCCATATGTCTACTGTCAAATACTCATGGCAATGTTCTTCTAGAGGCCTTCTCAGAGTAATGGATGTTACTACAACCCCCCTAAATTTTAGAATAACTGCAGGTACATCATGTGTCTAAAACATCAGAATTGTATAGGAAATGCTGAAGTAGCAGGTGTCTGCATACTTCTGGACATGTAGTAAAATGTTTCCATGTATTACAATTGGTATTTGCTTTAATACAGTATAAGATGCAACTAGTGGTGTCAAATTTAAAAGATGTTACACACTTTTGTACTAAACAGTGCTTCCTTTTGGAAACATTCTGCAGTCCACATATGAATGTGTACTCTCTTTCTGTTTAAAAGGTAAATTTATCAGCTGTAACTTCAGACTAGTTACCTGATCTTGGATCCTGTAATGTCCAGCTCCAGGTGCATCAAGTGCCGGTCACCTCCTTTGTTCAGCTTGCGATTAACAGTGACGGGGGCCAGGAATGGGTTCTTGGAATCAAAAGGCCTGAAAACACAAAGTAACAGCACTCTTTAACAGAGAAATTCATTTTCTTAGAGATTCATCTTCTCAGGATTTTAATATACAAAATGAATATGAAAGGTCACAAACATTACACCAAACTGAATTGAATTTTCTGGATGAAAGTATTTCATTCCAGGTATTTTCAGTGTTCGGCAGACACTCTTATCCAGGGAGACGTATGTGGATACTGTTTTAGTCGGCAAACCACCAGAACCCTCTCAGATCACACAGAGAGAAACCACCAGAACCCTCTCAGATCACACATAGGGAAACCACCAGAACCCTCTCAGATCACACAGAGAGGACCACCAGGACCTTCTCAGATCACACAGAGAAGAAAATAAGACTTTGTTTTAAAGAAGTTTGTGTTAGTTAAATCTGACTTAGTAATGTACTGGTGTGAGAGAAGTGTGCCGAAGGCCAGACATTCTGGATCATCAGTAGAGGGCTGGTGGTCTTCAGAGGAAGGTCAATCAGGAGTAAGTTACAATTCAGTCTTGAGATGACAAATGACTGAAGGAGTATTTGAGTGGCCTCAGCGGTGAAGCATTTAAACCTATTTATTTTTTTGTTCATGATTACATTAAAGGGGACATATTATAACTTGTTTTTTTTTAAAATGCGTTTTGTATAATATGTCTATGGGCTGTACAAAACATGTTCATGAAGTTCTTGACGTGGGACGTCACACAGGGCCGTCCGTCCAAACGGCTCATTTTAAAGGGCCTGAAACTGTGAAGAATATAGTTGGTGGTATCTCTTTATGTAAGAGTGATTTTGTGCAAAGAACTTCATGAACATGTTTTGTAGCCCACAGACCTATTATAACTAAAGTGAGTTTTGCATAATATGTCCCCATTAATATCATGTCTATCATAATAATCTTTCATATTATTTGCAAGAGTTATTTGCTGAGACAGCTTAAGGGAAACCAGGACATTTCCTGTTCCTCATGTTACATCAAAAACATGACTGCACAAGAGAGAGTCCCCTGGGTGGGAGTGAATGGAACTAAATAGTTGCTGCAGTCTTTGGAATGCAGCATTACACTAAAATGTACCATATGTTCAAGTGTACCACTGAATAATGTATCTGCAAGTGTCATTAAAGACTGAACATTTGTCTTCTATCTCATTGTTTATTATTCTTTACTTATTATCTTCTGTCCTGTCCTTCCTCTTCGCATTGCTGTGTTGTGTAAACCATTGTTTAATGTACTGTAGTATAATGTTTGTACTTATGAACCTATCTGTATGTCTGCAGCTGTTTTGTGCTAAATGTCACAGCATGTTGTGGATGAACATGTTCTCCTAACATAGTCGTGATAAGAATACTAGTTTGATGTAACATGTGGCAGTCAGAATGCGTATGTGTGTGTGTGTGTGTGTGTGTGTGTGTGAGATGACTTTGTACTACTCACGGTTTCTGGTTCTCGAAGCTCTTCAGCCGTCCCAGTTCTCCTGTGTAGATCTTGTTCATGTTCAGATCCTCATGAACCTTCAGCTCATACTGCCGAATGCTAAAGGAAAAGAAGACGATGCATGAGCTCTAGATTCATGTGTGTATTGCAGATCACAATGCCTTAATAAAACCAAAGGCCAAACTATCTGTGGCTGTTCACAAAATGACCACTTTTAACTAGTTTGCCAGTATGTATTTTAAGTAAAAGAGTTCAGGTTAAATTGAATAGTTTTAATATTTTTCAAATGTGATCCAATTTGATCAAAGTGTATGGCATGAATTAGGAAACAATGTTTTTGACTTCTATTAATGAACAGAATATGGCATAATTATGTATTTTTATTACAATTACAATAAAAAAGGCATGTGACAATGGAATTGCAATCCACATAGGTATTTTTATATACATATATAAACACAAAAATAACTTTTTTCCTTGAAATAGTTTTGTATAATGTATTAATGTTTAATTATACACATTTTGACAGCGTATGTGAAAGATGTAGACTGCAACAGGAAGGCATTATCAGATAAAAGTGTGCATATCTACATATCTCCACATCTATTTCTCTCTCTCTCTCTAAACACACACTTGCACGCTTCAAGGACATTTCAGTTTGGCAAATAATAAAAATAAGCGTACTTTAAAGAATTATTTGCCAGAATGATATAGCAGATATAAGAATACATGTCAAACTCACACCCACAGTATTTAGGAGTATATGAGCTCAACAGCATGTTTACTGCTCAACACAGTTTACATTGTCAAATGACGGCTTTAAAACAGTACACTCATAAAGAAATAATACACCTAACATATAAAGACCACATATGGCATAAAATAAGAGCATAAAATTAAAGGAGAACATTCACCTCCAGTTATTTACTGAAAGAACGTGACAAAGCGTGAAAATGAAAAGGACTAGAGATATAGAGTGAAAGATACACAAAAGCACAGAAAAAAAAGCTTGAGATCAGCCTGTCCTGCACACAGCTGCACTTTTGTTTTATTTAAAGCAAGGAATCTGTAGTGGCTCCAAACATTTTGTGAATGAATACTTGAGAGCAAAGGAGTTTCTGGCAGAAATGTACTGACTGAGGATGGTGTAGCACAAAAAGAGACCAGAAAAGAAACAGCACTCATAAGACACACAGAGGAAAAAAGCCATGGGCAGAAGAAAGCAATGCAAATTGGACAGAAGAATACCTGGACTCTTCTCCAGTTGCCTCGACTCCAAAGTGCTCACACACAGCCGGCCAGAACTGCTCTCGCCACGACACAAAGTCCTCCTCAAGACTGTAAAGAATCACAATGAGATGCTTTTAGGAGACATTTTAGATGTTTTTAGCAAACACTGACCAATACATTGGGCTGCTATGCAATGCTTGTGGTCTAGAGGGGTATAAAACCCCCAGTTTAGTAAAGTCTCTGGAGTGAGGGAGCTCCATCCAGAAGCTGGGATTCAGAACTGAACTTCAAACATCAGTACCCAAATTCAGAAATGTTATGCCTGAATGCTATTAAATTCCCACAGCAATGTTCCAAGATCTAGTATGAGGTCTCTTCAAAACAGGCTGGTACTGCAGCAAAGAGGGGCAAAACTGCCTTGTTAATATTCCTGATTTCAGGAATTTTGATTAATTTTTTTTAATCAAGTTAAACTTAATTCGATCCTATTAATTATTCATCATAAAATATTTACTGCAAAGTAAAAGGCAGCTAGCAATTACAGATGGATAGATAGATAGACAGATAGATAGATATAGACAGACAGACAGACTCCTTTTCAAGAAACAGTTATGAATAGTTCAAAATTTCGATATTGATGGATAGTAATTACATGATTACAAATTTTTAAATCTATGCTGTTATATGTGATGAGGATGAGTGATATAAAGATGACTGATATAAAGATGATGGACAGAGAAGACAAAGTAAGATCAGTACAGGTCAGTAAGATCTATTACCCTTTTGTGTTATGATCATTAATATCCACATTTAAAATAGTTTATGAACTCTTTATAAATGTAGTTTATTTGTAAAGTGTTAAATTAAGGGGTAATAAGGCTTTGAAACAGTGACAACAGATTAAGAGATCAATGAAAAGATTACGAGATTAAGATCACTAAACTGTGTGAATTCTTCACTCACTTGCCATCGTCGTCGCCCATGCCCAGGTCGAAGATCCTCTTGGCTCCCAGCTCTGACAGCCTTTTGTCCACATACTTGCCCATGGCGTTGTAATGCTCATATGTCTTATTGCCAAGTGCAAACACCTACACACACACAGATTTCAGTTCATTCTTAATGCAACGGTAACACTAGTGATTAGTTTTACATGTTGGATCTGGTTTCTAATAGTTACTCTGGCTAATCTCTCAAAATCAACAGTACTGGTTCTGCATTGTAGTGTATTAGTATCTCTACAATTCATTGAATTTTATGAATGTTGAATTTGAATAATTAAAATACTGTATTAAACTAATAACAAACCATTTAGAAAAGGCAACACTGCTATTTTATGTGCATTATATGATGCTCATCATCTATGAAACATGTCAGTAAAATATTAATAAAACTGAAAAGCAATGTCAAGGTTCACAGATACTGCTGAAGTATCGCTCAGCTCTCCAAACCAGTGACACAGCCTGACAGGATTCATGGTTTCAGATGGTGGGTGCAGAAGGGGAAGTGGCCAAAAGGACTGTTCAGTCCTGCCGTTCGAGCTCAAGGACTGTTTAAGATGAAATCTCTGCCGAGGCCCCAGCGCCTCAGACCCCCGGCCAAAGAGCTTTGTAGTCCGACATCAATGAGCTCGGCTCCTCTCTGAATGCTAATCTGTTCTGTGGTGCACTTTCAATCAACACACAGCTGTTTCACTGCCAATCACAACACAGACAAAGCAACAGCTGTTTTGTTACCGTGACACACAGCCTCCATTACAGACGGCAGCGGCACAAATGTGCCAAGAACACGTGTTGTTTGGCAGCACGCCAACCGTGAGCAAGGGTATGGGACCCGCTGTACTCAACTTCCCACATGCGGCTGATTCACATGACAAGCAAACTTTAGATCTCCTGTCTGCTCACACAGGCATCAGCAAAATCTATAGATCTGCAAAGTCACTGCAGGCTTCGACAGGAACAAACCAGAACTCTCCATGACTGCATTTTCAGATAAGAGCACTACAGTAGAACAGCACAATATTTGGTTGGTTGGTATAGTGGACATCATCACTGCCCTCCAAGCAGGAGAGTGGGGTTCGATTCCAACACACCACATTACACCATGAAGAGTCCCTGGTCAAGACTCCTAACACTAAATTTAGCTGTGATCTGTGTTATGCAAAAATTGTAAGTTGCTTTGGATAAAACTGCCTGTCAAATGATGTGAATATAAAAATAGCACTCATACATGGCTCAAGTTGTGATATTTTGTAATATAAATATTTATATTTTAACATGTATTAAGCTTATTGTTAGACCAAACCAGAGTACCAAAATGCATTTCAGCTGTAGTCTGAATAGGTAAAATAGGTAAAAATAGTTAGGGTTAGGGTTAGGGTTTTTTCCTTTCATACTCCTGTATTCTGATTTAGATTTGAAATCAGTGACAGTCTACATATTTGCTTAGTCATTATAGTCTTAAACAGTAAAAGCTCTCCACATGGCTCCATTCTCCACCACTGTGCTTAGTCACCCAGGCTTTCCCACATTCTGCAATGTTCTAAAGATGTTTCCCGTCAGCTCATCGAAGGCGCACACTAAATCAGTTAAGGATTTCACAACGCTGAAGTCTGACCCCACAAGGCCCACTGTGCCATCGCTGTGTCATTGTGCAGCACCGTGCTGTATTTTAGGGGAAGACACAAGGTTACTGAGAGTCGCTGGGGAGCTTTGGGCTGAATCCTGAACAGCCTGTCAGTTTACAATAACTCTAGATCTTACCAACCAAACACAGCGTGGCTCTCCAATATCCAGACATGAGCTGGATGTAATCAAAGGATCCTGTACTGTGTAATTTACAGTAAAAGGTGCATTCTGAATCCCTTAATATGGCCTAATAGACTAAAACTTAGACTAAACTTCTCTCAGATCTTACTGACTATAAACTCGATCTCAGTACAACAAAAGAGTATCTTAAAGACAAATACACTTCACATTATTCTTTCCACTGAAATCCAGGAAAAAGCTTAAAATGATGACCAAGGAAGATCAAATCTATCACATATTACTGTACACAGACAGTGTTGCCAAAAATTTATAAGAGACTTAAGCATTTTTATGCAGTGGGACACTGTGTACATACTATCAGCCCCCCACTTAATGAGCTCAACATAACCAGATTTCAATTTCTGCCCACTAAAGGGACTCCACACGTCAAAATAAAAACACAGAAAACAGAAAACACTGTCTACAGACAATGGGAATGTAAACTATCACATTAAGCCTTTTTTACTAGAAAGCAGCTTAATCTACAATGCAAACAACTCTGAGCAATATGAGTATAAAGTGTGAAACGTGCTGAATCCGGGACATTATTTAATTACATTAATCCATGTTATGAAGGTTTTTTTAAATTAAAAAAGCTAAGTGTGAAAACGATTCTTTTGTATTTGGATTAGTTTTGCTCTCTGGATTTATACCAGCAAGGTGTGATAATTTTAGGGTTCCGTCACTCTTTCAGATTGTTAAGTCACATTAAGTGTTTCAAAATGTCACAAGGGCACGAGGCAGTTCTGAGACACTTGCCGTATAATTTAGTCCGTCCAGGTCAGCATCGCCCTCCTGTAACCAGTCGTAAAAGTCCTGGGCGTTATCTGTAGGGTCTCCCTCTCCGTAAGTGGCCATGCAGAAAATAGCCAAGGAGTTATCGATTTCTTTCATACGAGAAAGTTCACTCTGAAAAAGAAGAAAAAGGAAAAAAATAAATAAATCAGGACCTTCATATCCAAGAAATGGTATATTATTATTTGTTTTTAACACTAATATTTGACGGACTATTGATGTATATACTACAGAACTACTGAAATAAATGTTATGATTCTCTAGTATGCCAATCAATATAGATTTAGCCCAGATTATATAAGATTATGCATCAGTTAGGAATATAATATCAGTGCAGCCTTATTACTATAGCTGTGTCACTGAAAGAGTGGTCCAGTAGTGAGACGTTACCATGTCATATTCCTCCGGATCGGCTGCCATGCCCTTCATGCCATAGCGCTGGCTGTCTTTAGAGAGCCTGTTGGCAAACTCTTCAGCTGTTCCTGTTTGTGAACCATAAAACACCACAATGTTCTTGCCCTGATTATAAAAAGAGAAAAGGTTACTATAGGCCACAGCCTTGCTTAAATCAGACACAGCCATATTCAAATGCAGTGTTCACATCATACACGCAGCTCAGTTCAGTCTTTATACAGAGCAAAGACACAACTAAACAGCACAAGAGACAAAACAAATAGTTCTTTATAAATAAAGCAATGTGAACACGCATGCTTACCGTTTTCTTCATCTTTTCAATGAAACTGGTTTCCCTTGCAGCTGGGGCTCTAAAGCAAGAGATGGAGATCAACAAAGTTATGCATTATTCAAACAAATATGGTTATTGCTTTTACAAACAATACTAAGAATGAATCTGAGTGAAAACAACACACGAAGCATCAAAAACATGATGCTTGAAGCAATTTAAAACATTACATTCTGTGGTTCAAGGACCTTCAATATCAAGTTATTTGAATATTTGTCCTGTTTTAATGACAGACTATTTAGACTATAATGACATTCATTATTGAGAATTTCTACAAAGAGAATTTCTGTAGTGGTACACAGAAATTGGACATTGCAGTTTGATAAAATGGAGAAGTAGTGAAGCAAAAGGGGGAAAAAACCTCCAAAGTACTTATGTCATACAAAACAAGTAGAATAAGAAACAATAAAACATTAGGAGCAGCGTTTCAGTTTGAAGGCACAGCGAGACAGAAACTTTGGGAACTTCAAAACACAACAACCAAAAAACAAACAAACAAAAAACAACATTTTAGAAGCAGGCAAGTCTTGACATTCAGACAACAGATTATCATGCAGAGGACAAAACAGAACACCAAGGATCAGTACAGGAACCAAACGGACAAAGGAACCAATGAGGAGGCGACTGCAGTCTGTAATTAGTCTAGTAAATGGTCAATAAGTGATCAATAAGCTTCAGCACAGGCATGTTTTCTACAACAGTAAATCAATCTCTACCACTATGAACAGTGAATCTTCATAATGATCAGGACTCACTCAGTGAGACCCACAATTAGTCTGAGGGCTCATTTCCCAGGCAGCATTACAAGGATTCCTGATTATGATGCAGTGAAAATTTCATTACTACTTCATTACTAAACACAACACATCCAGAGCCTGAAACTAAAAACCCCCAGCAAGGGCACAAGTGTAATGCAAGGGACGTTTCTGCCTTACAAATGTCTCCAGGCTCACAGCCAACCGTTTGAATAGTGATTCAGCATGTTCAAAAAGCTGTTTCTTGTTAAATTAAAACAGCAGGGTCAATATAAGTAGTAGAAATCAGAATATAGACCTACTTTGACAGTTACATTTGATTTGCAAGCCCTTAATCATTTTGAGACTGAACAGAATGAAACCCAAAAAAAATTCCCAGAATTTAAAAAGGATTAAAGTCTGAAAATATTGTTTTGCATTATGCCCCGCTCAATCCATACAGGCCATAAATCCATAAAAGGAAAATAGCAAAAAAGAAAAAGCAAAAATCAGTTTTGTGATGTCACAAAACCAGCACATTTAAAGGGGACATATTATGCAAAACTCACTTTTTGCATCCTTATGTTTTCCATTTGGGTCTCTACTGCTCCTATAAACACTCCAAGCGCGAAAACCCCCCCCAAAAAATCTATCCGTTTTCCGCGAGTCAATTGAAAGATGTTGGTGTCAGGACTCATATGCTTCTATGAGCCGTTTGGACGTTCCTCTATTGTGACGTCAGAATAGGGAAATCTGCATAGAACCATCCCTCACCTGTCGAGCCCCACCCACTAGATTAGTTGAAGATCCTCCGTTTTTGTCCGCTGGTTTTACGAGCACGCATAATACGCCGAGCGCTACGGCTACCGGCAAAGGCAAGTCACTCATGAAGTGTTGTGTTCATCTCGCTCTGGATCCAACTCGGGGTCCAACTCGGGGTCCAACTCGGGGTCCAACATATAGGGCTGGATAGTGCCTCTGTTTTCTGCCATTTTCACGCATGGTAAACACGAAACGTCTCATTTTGAAAGAGACTGAAACTGTCAAGAATAAAGCTGGTGATCTCTTTATGTGAGAGTGATTTTGTGCAAAGAACTTCATGAACATGTTTTGTAGCCCACAGACTTGCTATAACTAAAGTGAGTTTTGCATAATACGTCCCCTTTAAATGTATCTCCTTATTCTGCCTACAGCAGTTTAGCCCCGCCCATCCATGCACTGATTCACCCAATACCTTGACTGGGGTAAAAATTAGGCTTTTGTTGAAGACCTCGATTCACCAGAACACCCAGTAACTCACCTGGAGCTGTGACTGGTCAGAAACACAATGATTGGTTAGAGGCTCATTTGCATATTGCAGCCTTCTGTGATATCAGTACTGAAGAGGCTAATATTGCAATAACAATTAACATACAATATACTGTTCAGCCCTAAAACCAACAAATCAACATTCTGTCTTACAGGAATCACCATTATCCTATTATATCCAATCTAAATCTTTAAAACTAAGTGCATTTAAGGTGCAATCCAGATTATTAACTCAACTTATCCCACCTCACAAGTCTACACACCCCTGTGTGATAGAAAAGGAGTGCAAAAATGAAGGACCCCTGGCTAATCATTCAACTCGGGGTTCACAGTAAAAGCTAGAAGATACAAGGCAGTGTTCTGCGCAGCGTCCATCATGTTCTCTGTTTATCCAAAGCGATAGCAGCTCTGGATGCGGAACCGTCATGAGTTTGCATACCAGCTCAGCCCCAGTTTCCTATGAACTTTGGAATATGTTCGTTATGAACATTAACACTTGCCTTGGTTTATATAGCCGTACTGCCTAAATAATGTTTACCTGTTATGTAACAGGTGTGAGCAGCATGATGAGCTTTTATCTTGGTGGTGATATGGGTGCACTTTTCTGAGCGCTGAACAAATTCATGTTTCATTAGAGAGAGTAATTACTTTTCTTTAAAGGATTTAATGCAGTGCAGTGCTTTAAACGATGCCTATTCTGACTTACCAAACCTCAGAAAGATGAAATAATGTGACATGCATCTTGAAATTACCAAGTATAATGTTGTTACATATTTTGACATATTCCCCACTGCTATGCATGCATAAACAGACCAAACATGACAACAAACAAATGCAGTACCAGAGTGGCTGCTAAAAGGAAAGCAGCCGGTAAATCCCCCACCTGTCTGCGGCGGCCAGTCTGTCCTCTGGAAGAGAAAACACGCAACCCATGTCCTCAGAGTATCAGGAAGGCGGCAAAACCAACCCAACAGGATACAATCATCCAACCATTGCAGGTCCAGAAGGTGAAAAAATGAAAATCACACATCACTGCGTCATTTGTGTGAGACGTACGACAGCTTCTTCCTCATGGCTAAAGAGAACGAGTTTCCTGTAGTGGAACTGAAGGATGAATCTAGTTGAGGCTGAATCCTGAGGAGAACTTCGAGGTCCACAGTCGGACGTGGTTTTTCCCAGTACAGTAAAAATAAAAAGTCAGGAGTGAATCCCTAGCGCAAACAAGCAGAACAAAGTGTCCTGAAACATGGATTTCAATCCAGAGGAGAAGAGAAGACGACAAGCCAAGGCTGGAGAACATCAGCGCTCACGAGCGAACGTCCAGAAATTGTTCCCTGCGTCACCGAAGACTGTGACGAAAGGAGCGCCTATACTTACTCACTCCCTCACACACACCATCCACAGGCGCCGGCAACATCTGGCAACCACAACGGCCACTATGGTGGGAAAGAAACCCAGACTGCTTAATGAAACATCCCATAAAAACCAGCAGCAGAGCAGCACGCTGGCTCAAATAAATACAGAATCGCTCGGGACCGAAGCCAAGGGGACCTCGGCAGATCCTGCCCCCTTCCAGCGTTTAAACACATGGAAAGGGGCGCACAAAGAAAAGCACAATGTCTGCGGTTCTGTAACCCTGGCAACAGTTGTAAGAATGACAATGTTGAGGGGAAGAATGACTGAATGCTTTGGCGCCCGCCCCTCGCTCACGTTAACCCGCGCTGCCCGTTTAAGCGTCGGAGGGACTCAGGCTGCCATGGAAACCTCATCTGTCATAAAAGGCCTCTGTAGTGACAGACCAGGCCCCGCGCCATTCAGCGAAACGGCCAGAGCACATTAGAGATGGTCTCGGCCGGAGAAAGGGAGGGGAAAAAAAAAAACAAAAAAAAACAGAAGGCCGGAAAGAATGGAGGGCTTGTCTCTCGGCTCAACTTTCCACCTCGAGAGAAAGGGCTGGCTGGCCTTTTACTCTCACACTCCGCGGAGAACGGGGTGGAAAAAAAAACAAGGTTTTGGGACACATCTAAAAAGGGGGAGATGGGGAGGGGGTGTTGGGCAGGCTCAATACAAGATGCACTCTCTTTCGCTAACACAGTGCAGGAACAGGAACGGAAACAGTATGGGGGCAGGGACTGAACCCCAGGCACAAACCACAGCTCTCACTCAACCCATTCCAAACAGACCCAGGAGAATCTGTGGGTTTACTGCAAACTCCTCAGTGTAGAGTAAAAAAAGACCTTCTCCTCAAGAGAGAGAGGAAGACAGGAAACAGAGAGAGAGAGAGAGAGAGAGAGAGAGAGAGACAGACTCATCTTAGGGTCAAGCATGTTTTCTGAAGCTGGTCATGTCTGCGTGCGTTTTCACATGTGGTCAATGGTCTCCCATTAAAGAGAGAGGAAGGAAGGAGAAGAGAGAGAGGAGCGAGAGAGAGAGAGAGAGAGAGAGAGAGCAAATGAATTCTGATAATGCTGAGTGAAAAGTAGAGTTAAAAAACTTTCATTAAAAGGATGTTTTTTTGGAATAAGAGTTTGATGCAGTTTGTAAACAATGTCGAAAGTTTCAAAAAGTGCCTTTCACTCTTCAGTCATTACAGACCATATATAAACACTAAACTGTAAAAACAGCCTCCCCCCCTGTTTTTGTGACATCACAAACTGCAACATATTTACATATCCTCTTATTCAGTCCACAATAGCTTAGCCCCACTGTTGCAAAAGTCTTAACACAATCAAAGCGCTGAAAACCATTTATTTGTGCACCAAGACTGCTTTTGCTTGTGTAAGAGATTTTTTTTTTATTAATTGTGAAATCTGGAGTTGGTTGGAAAAATCCAGGTTTGGTTCTCCAACACAAAGCACAGTAACTAATAAATTCACGATTAAAAAAAATGTAAATAAAATTAAAAAAACCCCAAAACATCCTTACCGGACAAAAAGCATAACTGAAACCTTAACAAGAGCAGAGAGGCCAAAAACTGTAAACCTCTCTTGCGGCTCATTTTACACAACCAGGCTCAAAGGAGAAAACTGATTTAGAAATCAGACATTTCCTCTTTCAAAGAGACAGCTCCAGTTCTTTCAAAATGGAAATAAAAATTGCGTGAGTAAATGAAGAGCAAATTTCCAAAACTCACTCAGTCCATTTTTTGTGATTTTTTTTTAGGTGATACTACTACTGGCATATTTTTACATGACCTCTTTATGTGCAATAGTAAAGCCGACCAAAACTCACTCAGTCCTGCATGATGCACAGTACAGGATTAGAATTTCCAAAACTCACTCCACTCATACAGTCGCGAGTACTGGTAGACAGAAGTATGTTGACAATTTTTATGTAGTTAGCCGTCATTGATTATGTTGTGTCATGTAGTAGGACATAAATATTAAACTTGTACATCATTTTGTGACACTGAATATCAATTGACTTAAATTGTTTTCATTATATTTTTTACACAAGTTTGCCCAAACTAAAATGTACAGGAGATGCGCTTTACAAAACAGGCATAAAACAATGACAAGTAACTAAAATTTCAATTAAAAAAACTATTTCCTGTAAGAATTGTTTTCCAATAGGTAAAACAAGTAAAACGTGATTTTCCAAAAAAAAAAAAAAAAAGCTTTTGGACTAAGTGAGTTTTGGAAATTTGCTCTTCAAGTGTTCTTTAATGGGAGTGGGCTATTTGTAGAGGAGGAATCCTAAGACCTGAATGGATGTTGACCTTTCTACCGCCTCCTTTAGTGGGTGTGGACGACTGCAATCAGTGAAAATGTGAGATACCGAGTGTTTTAACCAAGGTAAAGTGCACCAGCAGTGGTCACTGGATCCAACTCGGTTCAGCAATGACCTTTGGTGTTGAGGGAGAACAAATCAATAGTCTAGTTGGAAATGTTCTGACATGGACCTACGAGAAACTATTTCTCAATAAACTCAAATGTACAACATTCTATATCATAAAAGAGCTCAAACCATAAAATATTTTGGTCGTATTTAACATACAAATGTTTACAGGCCTGATAAAATGTTCAATTCAAAGCTCTATATTCAATCAAGTTTTATGTTAAAACTGTGTTAATGTAAGAAAATTAGACTGAATTGCACGTAACAGATCAGTTGGTTCCCAAAAATTGCAAAAGCCCAGTAATTACAGCGGGTGTGTCCATATCACAAGCCCCACCCACTCCCTGCCCACTTTATCTGAATCCAGATGTCTAGATTTGATCAGTGACAGTGTTTATCACCATGCAAGGTAAATCAGAGACGCTCGGAAGAGAGTGACGGGTTTACATTTCTTTTCATATTTCTCCATTTTTAAATACTGTACTGAAATGCTTACACCCATATAAATACACCTAATCTAAATCAAATTATCAATGCCTCCCAAAAAGCTTTGATAATCCAGTAAAGGACGGAGTGTTAAATTCATGTGGTTTTTCCTCTTAAAAATGTAATGTTTGGTAACACACATTTTTATATGCCACAAACCACTGTTCTCATCAAGACGACACATTAATAGAAATATACATCCCACTTCAGTGGCCTTTTAATGGCTCTGTAGGTACAAAGATCAATAATAAACATTTCCATGGGAACAGAGATCACTGCAAGTAGAAAGCTCCGATCCCACATGCTGATCCGTTTTTCTACGGCTAGCACAGACATGCACACACCATGTTCACATCTACAGAAGACTTTTAAAAGTGTTCAGCTGTTACAACGGATTTATGATCAGTACTTACGGAGTATCGAGCTTCTTGAATTCTGGGATAGCCTCGGTCTTCTTGCGGAATATGAACCAGTAAATGATGAGTCCCGCGATGAGAGAGAAGAGGAAGATGTCCAGGTTACTGAGTAAAGGCTCTCCCTCCTCCATCAGCTCCGGCTGCGTTGAGGGCTCCGTCTGTGGATCTGCCATGTCTGAGAGGAGCTCTGAAAAACGAGTTCTGTCACCATCAACAGCTAATAAACAACCGCAGTAAATTCAAATTGGACAGTATTTCATGAGACCTCCTCCATTTCCAGCAATGGCATTCATTTAACATAGAGATGCACTGCATTACTTCTATTGCTAGAAACACAAATAGAATGGGTTAATTTTTCCAAAAGATTCAAAGCCATTAAATAGAAATGAATAATGGAAAAGTTTATGCGACTTTGTCCTGAAACATTTCTTTTCTTTTTTTTTTTTTTTTTTAATGGTGTGTCGCTTTAGTAATGCATTACCACCACATTACCTATGCGCTCAGGGGCAGGATGAAGTAAATGTAAACCACACGCTCAGGGAGTATTCAAAGAATATTTGATTCGTTTCCAGCGACTACCACACTGTACTTTACATGAAACGCCCACCCATA
Source organism: Hydrocynus forskahlii (assembly GCA_037974365.1). Taxonomy (NCBI): domain Eukaryota; kingdom Metazoa; phylum Chordata; class Actinopteri; order Characiformes; family Alestidae; genus Hydrocynus; species Hydrocynus forskahlii. Next base: position 28,913,782 of record JBBPCX010000040.1, on the reverse strand, counting down.
CTTTTAGGTAGTAATGAATGTCATTTGTATCATGATATTGCTCTTTGGTTTTAGCAGCATTTTTAGAGAAATGATGAAATATGAGACTGCACAATACATCGCCTGTTAATCATTATCGTCTCTGCAATAATGATTAACTGCAACTGACATTACGGAAGGCTACAATATGCAAATGAGTCTCTAACCAATCAGTGTGTTTCTGACAGGGTGAGTTACTCCGTGTTTGAATCAAGGTCTTCATGTAATCCAACAAAAGTCTCATTTTTAGCCATTTAAGACGTTAATGAACGGATGCATGAATGGCTGTAGCCAGAATAAGGAGATATATTTATATATGAGCTGGTTTTGTGACAAAACTATAACGAGTTTTTGTAGCTTATTTTCTATATATGGACTGTATGGATGGGGGAGTAACATTACCATTTGAATCTTTATTTACAGACTTTAACCCTTTTTAATGCCAGAAAAGTGCTCATAAGGGCCCTTTAATACACTAAAAAAACATCACTATTGCAATATGTAGCAGCAAAATCACAGCACTGATAATCTGTCCATGTTCTGTGGCTTTAGTTCGGGCCTTAATCACTCCATTGCGCAGCTTTAGATTAACGGTAATGAGTACACCACTCTTTCAGTCGTCTGAGACGCGCCTTGTCAACCAGGTTCTTTCGTGCAAAACTAAAGACAACTGCACTTCTCTCACCACCTGAAAGGCTTCCATTGTGCCAAGAACACCATGTGCCTGATTAGCTTCTCCTGACTGTGAATGAGTGACTAGAATTGTTCCACAGACCAACAGAACATAATACTCGTATTTAAGAGTTTATCATCAGGCCAGGGCCTTGGATTCACAGCAGACCACCACTGAAAGGCTGAAAAACTGCTGAGACTCTTTTTTTAAATTGGGGAGGAGGAGGAGAATGAGGAGGTGGGGGAGGAGAAAAAGGAGGAGAAGGAGAAAAAGTGGATAGTGGGGGAAGAAAGCACAATATCTGGAGTTAAAGAAGAACCGACTGTTTACAAAATGCTGACTTCCTCAGTTACTGTTGCTAGATCCATCAAGCTTTCAGCTCAGGTCACCTGGGAACATTTTAAGAAAGAACTGTATTTCAAATATTCAAGATATATATTATCCCAAAAACACCCTGGCAATTGTGGCATTAATTCCCAGTAACAGATCACCTTTCAATGCAACTATGAGCAGTAAACGGTTATTAACATACAAATTTACGCTTAGTTTAAGATTCAACATGTTTATTATTTGTCAAAAACACAGTTATAAAGTACAGAATGCAGTGAAATGTAGCCGTAGTGGACGCAGAGAGAGAAAGAGAGTCTCTTTTGGCAAATCTAACAATAGCAAGCCTTAATGTACAAACGGAATCACAGAATGAACTTAATCACTGTTGAACAGATTGGCCGTCTATGGCTAACAGAGTAGGTACAGTTACGAGCTTGCGAGTCTCTGGTCAATTCAATTAAAAAAATATATCACCTGTACATAAATAAACCATAGACTAAATTTTACTGCTCGTGTCAAATTACACCATGTTAAGACACTGAAGAAGTTAATATTTGCAACCAAAAGTGGGGCTTCGAACCCACAACCCCGAGAGTCTCATGCTCTAAAGAAAAGTAGGGTAAAGTGCTCCTTTCTAGTCAACCACACCACATCACACAATATGAAATACGTCCTCTGTATCTAAACCTCTTCACCAAGTGAGGCAGGGGGCAGCCAGGAAGAAAGCATTCAGGAAGCAGTGTGTGGGGACAGTACCTTGCTCAAGGGTACCTCAGTGGTGCCACTAGCAGTCCTTGGACTCAAACCCACAACCTTCTGGTCACAGGAGCATCTCCCTGCCTAGGACACCAGTGGTCCCAAATGTATTGATTTGATTTGGAGTCAGACACGCTACCGTTGCGGCACAAGGGCCTAAAAGTCATGTCAGAAATGGGACATGGCTGAGCTCGCCGGACTTAAGTATCTGAACGGACACAGCAATAGGTGGAATTGCTGTGTCGGACAAAGATTTCCTGTCATTTGAAGGAACAAAAACCTTTTCAGAGATGCAGGAAGTAAAGATGGCATTAAAAATAAATAAATCAACAGAAACCTTACGTACCAGTCTGGCTCTCAGTCATGGGTTACTTATAGTCATGTTTTAAAAAAAGTCACACACAATCATACTGATGTATACTAAACATATCTGATGAACAGAAACAAGCCACATTTCCACACTTCAAGACACTGACATGATTCATGATATGAATAAAGTAATTAATATTTTATTTAGTGTGTTTTACTTGTGGTATCTACAGTGTGTTTAAAGTAAAGCAGCCCCAAAAAGTCACGCGTAGACACGCCACACCACACCACACAGTATGAACAATCTGAAAGTCTTTCTCTGTATTTAACCCATTCACCAAGTGAAGCAGTGGGCTGCCATCAAAAGAGGTGTCCTGGGAGCAGTGTGTGTGCACTGTACCTTGCTCAAGGGTGCCACTAGCAGTTGGGATTTGAACCAACAGCCGTCTGATTGCAGGGGCTATGGCCTAAACACCAGATCATCAGCTGCTTTCACTGGTAGCTTCAAAGTACATGAAAACTAAAGCAATACATTTTCCTTCTGCAAACTTCTTTTGTCTGGTTATGGTTCCTGTTTATATCATTTTAGGACAACAATAATAACATCATTCATACTAATGTAAGTTTTGTCTGATACTGTGACATATTCAGAAAAGATCATAACATTAGTTTTAGCAATAGCACCAATCATCTTTAAAGAGCCCATTTCCAACACTTTTCTTAAAATATTTTTTGCTTGAGCACCGCTTACAGCATTTAAACAGTATTCTGTGACAAAAACAGAATTAATTTTTAGATCATCATTTTCTCCTCTCTCGATCTCTTAGAATCAAAACAGACTGTTTCCGTCAATGTGCCTTTAAGAGTGATTACACATACACAGAAAAAAATGTATGTTTAGATCATGAGTATGACCACCATTCCATGCCAGTGTCTGTTAATTTCCTACACAAGCACCTCGTTCTGCTTTATGAGGTAATGATTACTGATCACCTAAATCTTATTTAATGAGGAAGAACAGTGCTGCAATCAACACTCTCCTCTCGCAATGTGACCAGTTGGATGGTGAAACACTACTAGAAGTACGTCAAAGGTAATTATTACCATTTTGTTAAAGAGTGAACCAGAGATTTTTTTTTAAATTATTCAAGTTCTGTAAACACGGCATCATTTATATTATTTCGATGTTTTGTCATTTCCTTTACAATTATGCTTTAAAGAACAATATTTTTATTTGGATATTAGGAAAAATATTATCAACAGTTCTTAAAAACTACAGCAAAGCTGTTCAATTCAATACTTGCACCTATAAAAGATAAAACCTGAGAAACTGAACATTTTTCCAGTGCTCTCTTATTTTTTTCCCCCCCGGAGCTTATGTTCTGTTTTGACTGCCTTGAATTGTGTAGCTCAGACTAAAATACTCATTAAACTCTACTGTAAAAAGGGAAAAAAGATTCGGTTTTCTGTGAAATGGGCCCTTTAAGGCAACTGCAATGTGATCCAGAACAGTTCTGATACATAAGAGTGGAAATTCCCCTCAGTGTTTCCGGCTGGTTCGTCACAGTCTTCACAGTCTGTGAAACAACCCAGTTTACTAAACAGCGCTGTGGCGAATCATTACTGATCGCTGTGCCCACAGCGAGTCTCCGGCCACTCTTCTACTGAGTCACAGTCCTGTGGGAACCCTGTGCTGCTCCCTGCTGTCGCTTAGCAGAGAGAACAGTCCATATACATCAACTTCCAAACATTTAACTTTACTGACACGGGTGTTCATCTGAAAAAGGCTTCTATAATCACAGAACAGAAATCAACAGAACAACAGAAAGGGCTCTGGAGCAGCAATGCATGAGCCTGAGGTCACCATGTCCATCTATGGGGGCCAACGGTTGTCTGTGGAGTCTCTGGACTGACGGAGCTGGATCCAGAACCTTAACGATCCAGAACTGAACCTCCAACATCAGTACCTGACCCCACTATTACTGTCATACAATCAAATCCTCACAGCAATGATCCAGCATCAGTACCTGACCTCACTAATGCTCGCATACAATCAAATCCGCACAGCTATGTTACAACATCAGTACCTGACCTCACTAGGATGCTCATGTCTGCAATCAAATCTTCACACCAATCTTTCAACATACAGATGCCTTTAAAAGACACTGTTATTGTGGCAAACAGGGCCTCTATTAATACCCTTGAGGTATCTGAACTTAAGATATGGATTAAGCCTAGTCATGGACTATATTGCAGTGTCAATAGTCAATATTCTTTAATCTAGGTTTATGCTTAATCCAGGTCTGAGATCTTGCCTGTAGTGTAACTATGAAACTGACAACCCCCGATAAGCATGACCTGAAGTGCTCTAGGAGTGAAACCCAGCCAACAAACAGCCGGTCCAGTGCTTCAAGTGTGTGAGGAATGTGCCTGGACAGCAAAGGCTGAGGGCCATTCAGAGTCAAGTTAAAACATGTGAAAACTATCTAGAACATAGACCATCATCCTGAGCTCAATGTAGAGAGGCAAAGAGTCTCACCACAACACACACTGACATTCATTAAACACCTAAACACCCACAAACATCTGGACAGATTGTCTGTTGTAACTACTGCTTCAGGGTCTCCCTTTCCTGGCAGCCCTGAAGTAAGCAGGAAGCTACATCACCTCACGTGCTGAGCCGCCGCTCATTTCTTCACATTTTGCTTCCAAATCTCCAGACTTTCTTTTATTTTTAATGTAACCTTGAGAAACAGTTCTCCAAGCTTCCTGAAGAACTTTCAAAGACTCATTGTCAGCCCAGTCTCTGAACCAGATCAGTTTCAGAGGAATGTTTTTGTTTGTTAAGCCACATATGAATCATTCACACAGAATAAACACCATCTAGCTGAAGTCCTGAACAAGTGAAGAAACAGGTGCAGATGATTCCAGGTGATCAGTATACTGGTGGTGCTGAATGCTGAGTGGTTGGAACTCCTTTATATATATTGAGACAATGTGCAGCAAGGATTGTTCCCACTTCTTTCATTGAATCTACTCAATATACCAAAGATAAGACAGTTTGACAGGCAGAAAATTGTATTTATACACCAACAAGGTGATGTAAAATATGGAAAAATGTGGGGCACCTCAAGTCATTTGCACAGTACTGTATCCTTAAGATAATAGGTGATATCTGGCAACTCATTCTCCTGTAGGTAAGTTTTGCTCAAAGCTTTAAAAACGCATCATTTATGAGTGAACTGAACGATCCTGAATAGTTCTATGTACATTTTTTTTCAAGCAATTAACACTCAAAGCTACTAAATAGATAAATTACCGATTCTTTAAACATTAAATTTACATCAAATTGAATTAAAGCGAGCTAATATCAGCTAGTCTACTAGTAACTTTATTCCTATTTCTCCTGAACACAGCACACGTTTTAACTTCATTTGGCCGTTTTGAGGCTAAATGTGTTTAATAATTTTAAAATGAAGCAGTTTTTGAGGTGGTGAGAGAGCTAACCAGCTAACTTGCCCCACCGAGCTAGCGCCAGCTCGGCACTCTGAGAGAAAAAAGGCTGTTAAACTGCAAATAACAAACTCACAGCACTGCATATAAACCCATAAAGTGTACCTTTTGACCGAGATGATGTTCAAAGCGTCGTTTGTGTCCAAAAAGCTCGTTAAATGTGTATAAGACCTTAGTAAACTCGCCTCTTGCTCTCTGTCAACTTACTGAGCCTGACGATTGGGCATTACAGCACTGGACCAGTCCATTCTTCGCCGTAGAGGGGGCGGTATTTTATATTCGCGAAAACATGCGCGATTTTATTCCACCCTGATGGTGTATTGAGTCAAAATTATTTCTAACACACTTTTAAATGTGTTGTACACGATAACAGATAGAATTATCGTTTTAGGATAGTTAGATATGTAAACGAAAAATACACACTCCCCCTATTTTTCGTCAGTGGAAGGGTCCGTTTTGTAAGGGTAATTTCATGGGTGCATGCACGACTCAAAGTGCAGCAGGCAAGAGGTCAGGGTTATGTAATTCAGCCCACAGAACAGTCTGTCTGTCCTCACCACTCTGCAGCCCAGCTCAGATCTCTTCACTCGCACTAAACCAGGGCTCGGTAATAAAAAAAAAAGACCCACTGATAACAAGAGGCACGAGAAGCCAGCCTTTCACAATGGTGGAAACTGTGGGCTCAATGAAACAATACCATACTGGGTATGATATTTGTGTCAGGAAGAATCTTTTCTATTCCAGCATGAATGTGCCCCAGTGACATGGTTGGATGTGTCTGAACTTCACTGGCCCGCACAGTGCCCTGACCTCAACCCCATTCAACACCTCTGGGATGAACTGGAATGGAGACTGTGAGCCAGACCTTCTCCTCATCAATTCTCTCTCTCTCTCTCTCTCTCTCACTCTCCCTCTATCTCTCTCCCTCTATCTCTCTCTCACCCTCCCTCTATCTCTCTC
>JBBPCX010000040.1:28878994-28903462 GCA_037974365.1 Hydrocynus forskahlii | reverse complement strand
TAATGTGTGTGTGTGTGTGTGTGTGTGTGTATATATATACATTGCTCCTGCTCAGAAGTATAAAACATTGAGACTATGTGGGAGGAGGTAGTTCCTACACAGTCCTGCCTGTGAGTGAGAGTAGGGAGTCTTCATGACCCTGGACAGGTCTCGGGAATTAAAAAAAAAAAAAAAAAGAAGGCCAATCAATAAAAAGGGTCACAACAACCCAGACTGGGTGAGACTCCTGGCACTCACAGCCTGGAGTGTGTAAGGCCCTCCTCCACCTACATGGACTCAAGTCAAAGTTACTTCTGAGCAGGGCCAGTGCTGGAATACTGGGGTCCCAATACCATCTAATATTCTCTTTTAGTCTTCTCTGAGGGCCCTTGGAATCATCCCTACTTTTAAAAAATAATACTATTTCAACTGTATGACTATACATAACCATATAACTATATATTTAAATATAACTACCTTAAGTATATCTATGAGACAAACCACTAACTCACATCTCTGTCACTTTGGTCACACTCTTGACTTTATCATTTTATTTTACATTTATTAAGTAAAGTAGTCCCTTATAGTCACGTGAACACAGCACAGCACACAGTGAGTTCATGCAATGTGAAATTCTTTCTCTGCATTTAACCCGTTCACCATGTGAAGCAAGGGGATGCCGCCAACGATGGCCGTCCGGGGAGCAGTGTGTGGGGACGAGACCTTGCTCAAGGGAACCTCAGTGGTGCCACTAGTAGTTTGGATTCAAACCCATAGCCTTCTGATTGCCTCCAGCTGCCTAGTGGTTAGGGAAAATAGACGCTTTAAACAACTAGGCTGCCTCTTAATTGACTGTATACATAAAGAAAATAAGTATAAATGACCAATAGATGAAGCGAATAAATAAAACTACAGTACATTTTGTGTTTCAATGCGGTTTTGATGTCTTGACTGTTTGGAGGCAGGGTTCTCCGTCCAGCAGGGGGAGGTGATGAGTAGCAGATCGTCTCTGGAGAGGATTCAGAAGAAGAAGTGACGGGGCACGCCTGTGTTTTCAGTCACGTTTGAAGGAAAAACAGAAAAAATGTCCATATTTACGCCCACGAATCAAATTCGGCTCACGAACGTGGCCGTGGTGAGGATGAAGAAGGGAGGCAAGCGCTTCGAGATCGCCTGTTACAAGAATAAAGTGATGAGCTGGCGATCAGGGGCGTGAGTACCATCCCGGCCGAATTCTCCGATCCACCTTAAATTTCACCGCGGCAGCCCTCCGCCTGCTCACGGGCCGGCGGCGAATAACACGAGCCTTTTAAGGTGGAACGGGAAATTTAATAGGAAGCATTTTTATAGCTGAAACTTGAATCTAACGCGGTGTGTTTGTGTTATAATGCGGTTCCCCCACTTTATTGTCCCCTTTGACATGTTAAGATAAGAAAAGGACCCATAAAAATGCTTAGTTACGCAGTAAGGGGCGTTTCTAATGTAAATAAGCTGCGTGTTTGTTCAATGTCAGCTGGGGCTGCTCGATTATGACCAATCACAATCACGATTATTTTGGTCGATATTGGGAGCACGATTAAAAAAACTTTTTTAATTGCTGATTTTCATGAACCTTAAATGTAATTGGGCTGAAAAACCTGCTGGAAAGTAAGATACGAGATAAGGTAAACGTTTATTAGTCACACAAGTGGGAATTTTGTATTGTTGGGGCAGAAAGTGGACAGAACAATAGTAAGCACAGCAAAACAATATAATAAAAGCTATACAACACAATATAGTATAAAACCTACACTATACAAATAATACAAAAATTTAAAAATAGACATTCATGTTTGTGCGAATATACACATACATGTTACAAATCTCTTGTTCACTCTTAAACAAAATGGCAGTAATCACCTGTCGTTCTTCTAGTAGTGTTTTACCATCCAACTGTTCTCATTGCAGGAGGTGAGTGTTGATTATAGCAGTGGTTTTTATACTTTTCCTCATTAAAATAAGGTTTGATTCAGGCGATCAGTAATCAGTACCTCCTAAAGCAGAATGAGGTGTTTATGCAGAAATTTAACAGACACTGGTATGGTTGTCACACTCAGAGATGCTGATTTAAAAATAAATAACAGTGCTCTTATTTTTTTTCCAGAGATGTATAAACTTATATAAGTATATGTACACATTGGATAATATGTATGTTTTTAATAAGGTACCTTCACATAACATTTTAGATTTTCTATCAAATATGGATTAAAATAATCTTATTTAGATATTTGTTATTTATTTGTTATTTCTTTAGTTTTATTTAAGTCTCTTGTTTAATATACCTTTTGCCATGACATAACCATTGTTGTTGATATTGCATTAAACAAACACCTACTACTACTGCTATTACCTGCTGGAATCACAAGTATGATTAGTAAAAGGTTCAGGGCCTGGACAGAAAATGAGTCATTGAAGGTCCTTCTGGAAGCGTGGAGAACTGTTCCCCTTAGGCTACATTAAAAATACAAGAAAGTCTGGATCTTTGGAAGAAAATCTGGGGAAACAAGGGGGCTCAAGACTTTTGCACAGATCTGTAGATACTGGTGAGCTCACGTATGTTTCTTTTTTCCTCGTTTAGGGAGAAAGATCTGGATGAAGTACTTCAGACAAATTCAGTTTTCACAAATGTGTCGAAGGGTCAGGTGGCAAAGAAGGAGGATTTGTCGAAATCCTTCGGAACGGATGATCTAACAGAAATATGCAAACAGGTGAGTGGTCTTTTAGTTCAGTGTGAACTTCCAGCGTCTTCAGAGCTCACACATGCTTTACACACATTTCTACAGTGGTCTGAAACAGTGAAATGATACAGTTGTGGACTCAAACCCATGTACACTAGATGTCCAGAAGTATCCAGACACCCCTTCTTAGTAGTACTATAAGGTGCCCCGTTGCTGTTACTGGTGTTCTCACATAGCTTGTATCTCCACAGAAACGCACTGACCAACAGAATGTGTCATGTACAGTGTCCATCCGTCAGAGGGTATAAACCCCCCAGTGTTGGTCTGTGGAGTTTCTGGAGTGATGCAGCTCCATCCAGAACCTTTGGGATCCAGAACTGATCCTCCAACATCAGTGCCTGACCTCACTAATGCTCTCATGCAATCAAATCCTCACAGCAATGTTCCAACATCAGTATCTGACCCCACAAATGCTCTCATACAATCAAATCCTCACTGCAATGTTCTAACATCTGTACCTGTCCTCACTAATGCCCTCATACAATCAAATCCTCACAGCAATGTTCCAACATCAGTATCTGACCTCACTAATGCTCTCATACAATAAAAAGCTCACAACAATATTCCAGCATCAGTCCCTGACCTCACTAATGCTTTCATACAATCAAATCTGCACAGCAATGTTCCAACATCAGTACCTGACCTCTCTAAAGCTCTTGAGGCTGTAGTCAAATCCTCACAGCAATGTTCCAGTTTCAGACACTTGGACTTAAGTGTATTTGTTTTTTTCCAGTAAAACGGCCTGGAAAAGGAACTTCGTTCTGATCCTGAAGTTCCTTTTATTTGTTTGTCAGTTGTATTTATTTCGTTTTTTCCTTTTTCAGATTTTGGCGAAGGGAGAGCTTCAGGTGTCGGATAAGGAGCGGCAGAGTCAGCTGGAGCAGATGTTCCGGGACATCGCCACGATTGTGGCAGAGAAGTGTGTCAATCCAGAGACCAAGCGGCCGTACACAGTCAGCTTAATAGAAAAAGCCATGAAGGACATTCACTACTCTGTCAAAGCCAACAAGAGCACAAAACAGCAGGTCGGTAGCATGATGTGGACAAAATATCAGTGTTGTTATTATACTGCTATATATTATGATTGTGATAAAGGACCCATATCACTTTTCTGCTGTCTGAAAATACACAAAACAAATATCTGATCTAGGACCATATGTGAAAGTGGCTCAGGTTGGAGAAAATCGGGTTTGTGCCCTGTGGATGTAGCTTTAGATCAAATGTATGTTCAGATATCAAAAAAATGATTCGTACAATAAATACAATGTCATCATAATGATGACCCTTCTTTTATTAATGGAAAGTAAACCTAGATGTCATTTCTCCCATCCAGGCTCTGGAGGTCATCAGACAGCTGAAGGAGTCGATGCAGATTCAGAGAGCTCACATGCGGCTGCGCTTTATCCTGCCGGCCAAAGAGGGGAAGAGGCTTAAAGAGAAGCTCAAATCACTAATAAAGGTGGTGGAGAGTGAAGACTTCGATGATCAGCTGGAGATGGTGAGTGTAGATGTGTCCTGATGGGGTGTGGGGGTGTGTGTATTTTCATTGCACATACACTCCCAAACACTTCTGACTGAATGTTTTTAATGTTTTGAGACATTTCGGTCTACAGGAGAACTGACACATGAACAAATATAAATAGTGCTGATCATGGTCTACGTATGAACATTTTAAATGATCAACAGGTTTCGGCCTCTTGGCACTGTTGGTACAAAACCTTCTTTTTTTTTTTACACACACATTATTATAGAAGATCATTAAAAACCCACTTGTCATTTACTGTGTGTCATGATGTCATGAACTGTCAATCAAAATCTCATGAACAGAGCTCTAGAAGCCTTTTTCTTCTCCTGTAAAGTCTCCTTCTTGGAGATGAGATGTTTTGACAGTAATTGTATGTTTAGTCCTGTTGGAGAGGGCGGGTCCTACTGAAGCTGAAGTAAAACACATTTTACATCATTTTAGATCATTTTTGATTAGGGCTGCACAATATATTGTTTGTTAATTGCTATTGTGATATCGGAACCTGCAAAACTGATACTGCAGATTTGCAATATGCATTATTGCAATATGCAGATTAGCCTCTAGTTTCTGACCGGATGACCAATCACAGCTCCAGGTTAGTTACCACAAAATTCTCATGTGACCCTTTTCTGACCTCCTTTCGAATGAATACTTCAGCTGTTTTAATTTGAGAATAAAGTGATGATATGGGCTCTTACATATATTGAAAGATACTGCAGTTGCAATGTATAGCAGTTTAATCGCAGTACTCATATTTCATCTATATCTATAGCCCAACTGTTGTTCTTCATGGTTTCTTTCATAGCTTTAATGTCATCACTTTAGTCTAAAATTATTCAACTAAGAAAACCCAGGCACGTGTGTGTGTGTGTGTCAGTCATGCTTCTGCTTGAATGCTGAAGTTTTAGTGGCCTTAACATTTCAGTGTGGGATTTAAAGTTCGCCCCTTCGTCCCTCAGGTGTGTTTGATTGATCCGGGCTGCTTCCGGGAGATTGATGAGCTGATTCGCTGCGAGACGAAAGGAAAAGGTTCGGTGGAGGTGCTGAACCTGAAGGACGTGGAAGAAGGGGACGAGAAGCTGGAGTAGTCTGAGTCGGCCTCCCCAACCCACACACACACGCCTTTCCCAATCGCACTAAAACACACACTTTTTCTTTTATACCGAGGCTGTTTTAGTCCGTATATTAAATTATATGCAGGTTTAATGAGGCCTCCGGCAGCGTTTGGCTAAAGCTGGTTTCTGCAGTAGTTATGAGCTTGGCTGGAGTGGGCTTGTGGACCAGAGTTGTTGATGATGATGATTATAATAAGTATTATCACATTATTACTCTTATTAATATAATTTACATGTGCTACTGCTTCCGCTGCTGTCTGAGGCTTCACTAAATCTGTCCTAAATCTTTATTAAATCTTCCTGAAGGTTTCAGCCGAAGTGGCTGTGAAGCCAGCGAGCAATCCGACTGAAATCTCAAATAAGGGGTTTGTTTTCTGTGAAAATTAAAGTGATTTCTGTGCTCAGGCAGTAAATTAATCTATGAAAAGAAATACAAGCACACTATTAACGTTCATAATGTAACAAACAGGGATGACCCTCGAGCAGGCGTCCGTACGGACGATAAAACTGCTGAATTTAACCAGCTTGCCTTTCCCAAGTGTGTTTCCAGTACCTGCCTTTTAACAGTGCAGCTTGTGCTACTGAGGTAAAGTCCCAAATCTGGTTATTTATAGAAGGTGCAAATAAAACATGAACGTTGTTTCACTTCTTGTTTCACTTCTGTGCAAAAAAATGCATCTTTGCATTTAACTGGGCTGCAAAAATGTTTTGGATCATCTACAGCCTTCAGTAAAAGTCTGGACTGCAGGAATGACGGATAGAGGTAAGGAATGTTGACTTGGTTTCATGTAATGTAAGACTCTTTAAAAGGAAACCACAGATTTTTCAACAAATTGTAGAGACTCAGATTTCTTTATGATGAATGTGAATGGAACCAGATGTCTCCAACACAAATGCAGCCGTTTTATTCACTATCGACCCCCAGTGACGCTCCACGTGTGTTTTAATGGATGATGATTGTAAAGTTGTAAATCTGAACTTTGGAGACTATTTTGCCTCACAGCACCCTGTATGTGTTCCTCCACCATGAATGCGTTTAGATTTAGAACCAAAAGCTTCTTTAAATTCTGATAAAACAACATCTCTGGCATCAGGTGGCACAACCATAAAAATTTCATGGAATGTCTTTCATGAGGGAGCTTTCAGGGGTTTCAGACGTCGGGTTCCATTCACCATTACTGTGAACAATTCTAAATCGGCAAGTTTCTCCACAATGTTGCGTTTCACACTGAACCCACTCTGAACCTCTTTGTTTACGTCTTAAACACTTCATCATGGAGAATTTTAGGAAAATGTAGGAGCTCCCCTTTAAAGCTACAGGCGTGTTTCACCGGGGCGCTCCTTCAAGCACAGTTTCAAGTTCTGAAGGCTTTTGGTCTTTTCAGCAGTTTTAGATGGGGCTGGTAGTCCTTCTGTAGGGACTTTCGTTGAATGCGGCGCTGTGTATGGCGAAGAATGGGTCGGCTGCCTCAGGCTCTGCCGCCTGTTCGGGCCCTCTTTGTTCCTGTGGCAGTGCTATGCAGCAGAAGACACTCAAAACTCCTCCCCCGGTCAGAAGCAACACCACCCCTGTCCATCCCGAGTACAAAGCCGGCCCCCAGTCCTGGGTCAGGTGGATGTCCACGTCCAGGTCGCTGTGGGTGACATGCGTGGTCCAGGCAATGACTACCAGCAGCAGCAGCCCCGATAAGACAAAGACCAGCCCGGATGCTGCTTTGATCTGCAAACGCTGAGGAAACTTCATAAGACCTACCAGATAGCCCGCTGCTGGGAAGACCCCCGTTCCGATGGAGGCGATGAGGAGGACCTTCCAGGAACGGAAGCTGCCCGTGAGGGACAGCAGAGACATGTAGAAGTTGCAGTGAAGGCTCCCTTTGCTGAGCTCCTGCCAGTTGAGCCAGACGCCATCCCAGTACAGGGCCAGGGAGTCCGTGTTGTTGTCCACGGTTCCGCTCACATTCCACACGGGCAGGAACCTGGTGACAATGGCGCAGAGCCAGCCTGCGCAGGCCAGCCCAAAGCCGGCCAGCTCGACCCACCTATCCATGCTCCGCTTCAACTGAGGCGCAGAGCGGAGCTGCTGTAGAGCCGCGGGGCGAAGAACAGGCTGCTCCGGATTCCGGTTATGGGTGTGGAGCCGAAGACTCTGGGGATCTGTTTTTTTCCCTCTCTCTTTTATTCCATGGTTTCAAAACAGACCCGATTTGCTTTCAGTCTTGTTTTTTTTTTTTCTGCCCGGAGGCCAAGACAATGATGTCACTGTGTCCCTCCTCTGTTGTCTTGCTAGGGGGACACAATGACACGCTTGAAAGTGGACACGCGACCAAGTATGAAAAATGTAACCAAATTTTATTCAAATAGGAAACTGTTAAAACACACAACACGGCTGGAGAGTGTTATTATAGAGCACAAACTATTAACAACACACTACATCTACATTGAGTAAAAGGATTCTTCCCATGCTTTGTTTTACCGTAATATACGTTTAGCAACCAGTACTGTGCAAAAGTCACACCTCATTTATTATTTTGCTTGTTGGTGCAAAAATAATATTTTACGAATGTCAGTCTTTGGCATGTTGAGTAGATTAAATGAAAGAAACAAGAACAAATGTTTTAATGCAACAGGTTGCAAAGAGCCTAAAGATACAAAGTGCCCAGATAAAGGAGTTCCAACCACTCAGCATTCAGCACCACCAGTATACTGATCACCGGCCTGATCATCTTGAATGATTCGTATGTAGGTCATAGTGTGGCTTAAGAAACACAAAACATTCCTCTGGAACTGGTCAGGTTCAGGGACTGGATTGAAAACGAGAGAAATTTGTAAGTCCTCCATGAAGCCTGGCACACTGTTCCTCAAGACTAGATTAGAAATACAAGAAAGTCTGGATCTTTAGAAGCAAAATTGGAAGAAATGAGGGCTGGATCCAGACTTTTGCACAGTCCTATACATCAAATTCTGAATTATTTCCATTAAACGGCCTGATTGACTACTAAAGAGCACGAACATCTCTCATGTTTTGTCTTGGTTATTGTACATGACAGGACACTGATATCCCTCATAACACCACTGGGCAGTTAAGGTCTGTCACGTGACACAAAAAATGGTCCTTTGTGTCCTGATGGAAGTTCCCGTTTACAGCAGTGGTTCGGCCCAGAGTCAGACAACACTAGGGACAGTAGGGTGAGGATCGTACTGATACTGATATCGATACTGATACTGCATCCATACTCTTATTGATTCCACTCTATATAATCTGGTGCTGAAAATAAAGACGTCACAGGAAAAGACAGGAAAGTCCTTTCGGGAGCCTGGAGAACTGTTCCTCAAGACTACATTAAAAAAGACAAAGTCTGCCTCCTTAAAAGCGAAATATGAAGAAAGAGGGGTGGTTCAAGACTTCTGCACAGTACTGCATGGCTCTGTTATGGTTCACTTCTCACATGGAGGAACTTCCAGAACTACAGTGAAAGTTCTTAGCGACTATATGCTCCATTCGTTCTTTTCTACTTTTGTCTGAAGTTAAGGGGCTCATATACTGTAAAATCAAAATGCTTGTTTTTTTTTCTGAATAAGAGGTTTATTTGGTTTACATAAGCTGCTTTACTGTAAAAAAGGGATGCGCTGATATGATACTCTGTATTGGTCCAATACTGGGTAAAATCACCAGATCAGATATCAGAAAAGTCCTAAACGATCATGTAAACGGACATCACACTGTAAGGAGAGACACAACTGAGGACATCAAACGGCTCCCTGCTCCCTTCATAGTGCACTTAACATACAGACCCCTGCAGGCAAACAGTTTAAAACATGTCTAACAAAGAGCCACTGGAGATTTAGTTGTGTGTGCAGAACTCCATTATGAACACACTGTGCACTATATGGGTGTGTAGAAACAATTTTATGACTTACATAGTGCCCTCTAAAGGGAATAGGAAGCCATTTTGGATTCAGACAGATTATTAAGAAAAGGGAAAAAGACGGGATCGGATTGTTACAGGTTTTGGCAGAAACTCAAGGCTGTGGTTCCGGTATTCGATGTGACAAAGTGGTATCGTGCGACCTCTAGTTACTACGCAGTTTTTAGAGACTCAATACTAAGTGGCACTAAACACAGTTCATCAACCTAATCACGCCTCAGACGTAGTTCTTAAAGGCGAAACTGCTTTGGGTGGCTGGTTTTGCTGAGCTGTATCTGGACGAGTGCTTGACCCTGTCTGGGGGGCAGCTGGTACAGAGAACCGCGCCACCGACGAAGAGGAACCCCGCTGTCACCCAGCCCACATAGATTGCGGCCCCCATCTCCCTCTTCAGGGCCTCGTGCACTATGGGGTTGTGGAAGTCTCTGATGATGGAGTCAGCCGTCCAGGACACTGGGACCACGGTGGTGAGGCCCGCCAGCATGAAGGTCACTCCAGAGGCCACCACGATGCGGCCCTTGGCCCGCGGGTTGCTCAGGCAGTTGGTGCAGTCCGCCCCGAGCAGGAAGATGATGAAGGCCAGGCAGGCGAGCGCCATGGTGGTCACCACCAGGCCACGGGAGGCCTGCAGCGAGGGGTCCAGGTCCAGCAGGGCATCGTACAGCTTGCATTGCATCTGGCCCGTGCGCTCGTAAACGCAGGTCATCCACAGGCCCTCCCAGAAGACCTGCGCCACCACGATGTTCGTGCCGATGAAGGCAGTGACCTTCCACATGGGCAGCGCGCAGATGATGATGGTTCCGGCCAGGCCGATCATGGACAGGGTGATTCCCAGGTTCTGCAAAGCCATGGAGCCAGTCTGGGCAAGGAACAAAGGTCACAGGTGTGAGGGACAAGAAACGGAACCTCTGAATTGCATTTCAGGAATTTCCATTATTAATATTCTCTCCTAAAAGGGCCCATGTATTGAAACATCAATGCAAAAAAAAACACAAAAAACACAGTTTTTCACACCGTGATCAACTTTAGACACATTTGAGCTCACTGTTTTTGTAATGTCACAAAAAAAGCAATCAATTTACATATTATATACCTATTAAGTCGGAAGCAGTTTAGCCCCGCCAATTTCACATTAAAATTATGGAGAGCTGCTTTTGGAATGAGGGGAACCGATCAGAGCAGGCATCTGTTACATACGATTGATTTAAAGACACATGAACCAAAACAGCTTATTATAAAGAATAAAGAAAGTTTGGAAAATGGACCTTGAATTTTGTTTTGTTTTCTGTACATAAACCAACACAAATGGTAGAAGAAGGTCTCAGGGAGTAATTACAAAATACAGAAAAATGTAGGGCTCTTGAAACCGGGAAATGGAAGCAAGAAAACTCTTGTTCTGCACAGCCTGAGTTACAAGATTCCACCACTAGATGGCAGAGATGAATTAAACATGTTAGGTGTTCTGGGAACGATGACCAGTTTTTGGTTCTGGAAGGCTTTATCCAGCCTCCACTAAAGCTGGTAACTGGTAACTGATCTGCACTGGTGAACAAGGATGCAGCTTTTCAATGTTTATGATGTTTTATCGATCTGTTTGATAGATTTGATATATCAATGAAATAATATCTGTTGGATACCAGCCAAGCGGTTCATTTAAGTTTAATTCTGCTTTGTGTACTCATGGTACCCAGGATGTGATCATTGACTGGAAGCTTCAGATTCTTTTAAATACTAGTTTAAAATCAATAAAAATGATCTAAATAGTCTTGTCTATAACAGTGTTTCCTGTCTGATTAGCATTTTCCGTACTGTGTTCGTAAAGCAGTTAGAAACTCAGTAAGAATTAACTATATTATTTACAGAATCGAAACAGTGCTCGGTGACATCAGGACAGCCTGCATACTTTTGTCCCCACAGAACCTGATGGTCCAGATATCTGAGGCAGAGACGCACACGAAGAGTTGCCTTTTAGTGCTGTCCACCTGGGAGACAGTGCTCTCCTTCATGACCTCTAATGTAAACACTCCTAAAAACTGTTCTTTAGATAAGAAGATGAAAAACATCCCCACCAGTCTGAGCTGTGTAAACAGTGCTGACCCTGCAGCTGGACACTCCCCTTTCGGAGTCAAATTATTCCCTCAAATCAAAAACGAGTTCATTATTTTTCAACTTAAGTGTAAAGTGTTTGTTAGAAACCTGACGCAGTTTCGCTGGCCTTAAAAGCGCACATGGTTCGGCAGAGGCGTGGGCGTGCTGGATGTGTGTACTCGGACGTTCCTGGGAGGACTGGTTTTTGTTGCGTGCTGACCTTAAAGGAGGAAACCTGCAGCCCTCAGCAACTGGCGAGAAAAGAATGACTCGTGCTGTGAAACCCCTTCACCTTTAATGCTTTGTAGGTTACCTGACAAACAGCGCTCCCCTCTGCGCTTACATTGTAGTAGACGTTCAAAATAGCATTCACATTTATTGCACAGGTGTATTTAGGTATAGATATTTGACAGGACTGTGTGATCAAGTCCCAGAAACTAGCCAAAATAGCAGAAAAAGGTCAAACAGAAAAGCATCTTTACAGCAGAGCACATTTATGAGTCCATATCTATCGGTACATTAGTGTATTCTCTCCAATAATAGAGTCCTTCATGTCAGATGTAGGTCTTCGACATTGACGTGATGGACTTTGGTGCTGGTGGTACATGACTGGGGAGCGAGGTGTTCCTGCTCGATGACCTGGATTTGTTCACCAGCTGGTACTTGAGTGATGGTGTTCGGTCGTCCTGCTGTGGACAGGAACTGCAGAGGAGTGCCCCTCCTATCACCAGCAAGAAGCTGGCCCCCCAGCCAATGTAGAGCGAAGCCCCCAGCTCACGCTTTTGGGCGGCCACCAGCGCAGGGTTGTAGAATTCTCGGATGACCGTGCTGGCCGTCCAGGACACGGGGATCAGGCACAGGACACCGGAGATGATCAGCACCACGCCTGTGGCAATGATGGCCCTCCTTTTGCGGTTTTCCATCGCGATGAAATTGGTGCACTTTCCAGCAACAAAGGCCATGAGAAGCCCGACAATGCCCGCTATGATGGACACCACCATCAAGGCCCGGGCGGCCTGCAGGTCCGAGCTGAGGGCCAGCATGGAGTCGTAGACCTTGCACTGCATCTGCCCCGTGCTCTGGACCACGCAGCTCATCCAGATGCCCTCCCAGAAGATCTGAGAGGTGACAATATTGGAGCCGACGAAGGCCGTCACCCTCCACGTGGGAAGTCCGCAGGCAAGGATCACCCCCACCCAGCCAATCAGGGCCAGAGAGCAGCCCAGCAACTGCAAGCCCGTAGATGCCATCGTCACATCAACTGCGTCCACAGCTCACGGGTAGACTGCCGTCCTTCTCCAGCGTGAAAGCCATGTGAGGGATTTGTGCAAATGTTTGCGAAAAGAGGTGTGTGCTGTTCTTCTTGAACGAGCCTGCTGAAAGTATACCTGCCCTGCGGGATTCTTTGTGCCTGGGACAATGAAGGCGGGGGTTTCATTCTGCAGCTCGGTTTACGAGCCTGTGGTTCAAGCCTTCTGTGAAGAATCTCTGAAGGAATTACATCTATTAAAATTAGTGTGCCCTCTTCAGTATCGGTTCCGCTTCAGTTTAGGCCAATAGAATCTCATGAACTTTACATTTCATTTGCAAGATGGTGCAACAAGATCATGGACAAGATAATGGTTCTATCAGTGGTTCCCAAATCTGGCCCAAGAGTGCCCTTCTCTGCTCTAAACACATCTGTTCGAGTCAGGGGTCATAATTGGCCAATGCCCAGTGCCCCTGCACACAACATTTCACTTCTTGGCCATGAAGCCTGTGGCCCAGATGGCCTCTTTTCAAAGCCTTGGACACACAACACGACTGTCCGAGTGGTCAGGTCTCTGTCCTGTCCACACTACACGGCTCGCTGTCCTGTAATCTGGAATCTTGAGGTTCTTGTGGTGGTCCAGTGGAGGCTCCAGATCAGGAGAAACCAGGGTGAGGAGATCTGGAAAGAGGCTTAATTTCTTCACTGGGACGGGATCTTTTTCTTCCAGAAAAACATCAGAAAGAACCATCCAGCCTGGGTGTTCATGCAGATTTGCAGTGAGAAAACATAGAAGAAAAATAAAAGAATATGAATATTTAAATATAGGTATATACTCTGCCCCTGGGTTTCCTGGTCTCTGACTGGCTGTAGCTCATCACCGCCAGCATAGCATTTTCCGTACCACAGGATTTGGAATCATGGACACATCCAGGTGTGTCGTCTGCTGGAGATCTCTTAGGTGTCTTGGAGGGGCCAGTGAGTCTCTTAGACAACATTTCTGAACA
The DNA here is from genome assembly GCA_037974365.1 of Hydrocynus forskahlii. Classification (NCBI taxonomy): domain Eukaryota; kingdom Metazoa; phylum Chordata; class Actinopteri; order Characiformes; family Alestidae; genus Hydrocynus; species Hydrocynus forskahlii. The sequence goes on along the minus strand of JBBPCX010000040.1, from coordinate 28,889,796 downwards.
GTTCACACACAGCAATCGAACGCAGATTGCACCCTAAAGGAAAAACTCACCTTTGATCTGTTGCTTTTCTCAGACTGTTTGAGAGTGGAAAATCTTAGCTAACCACTATTGATACACTGATATTTACCATTAATAACAAAACTCTAGACTTTAGTTCTGTAAAGACCACAACGGCTTACATTACCGGTCAGAAGTTTGGACACTTCTCATTCAGTGTTTTTTCTTTGTTTTTATTATTTTCTACATTGTGGATTAATATTGAAAACAAACACAATGATTGACGAACACATAGAATTATGCAATAAACAAAAAAAGAGTTAAACAAACCAGGATATATTTTGTAATAAGGTAATGATGGACTTATGTTTCATTTACTTTAGTTAAATGGTTCTTGCCATAATGTGCAGTAGAACCGTAGTGGAACAGGATCACTAACTGTGTACCAACCCGACCATCACAACTGATGATCCCAAACACATTAAGTAGGCAAGACGAAGAACACCTCTTAATTAAACACCATTCCAGCTTGATTCCTCATTAATCTGACTGAAAAATGCCAAGAGTGTGCAAAGCTGTAATCAGAGCAATAGGTGATGTTTTCAAAATTAATCTACAATGTAGCCAATAATAAAAACAAAGGAAATCGTTGAATGAAGATGTGTCCAAACTTTTGACTGGTAGTGTACATGATGGCAAAGTTCCTATTACTGTAGTTTTTAATTAGTATTTCTATTTTAAACCTGATTTTTGGTACAAGAGCATGTTTGTTATTGTAAATGCAGTGTTCAGTCAGCTCCATGCCTTAAAAAAAGGTCATCACAATGTATATGCAGTTTCTTAACAGTGTAGCACAACCAGAGCTGTAGTGACCCTGCCTGGAGGAGGACGCATGTTTACTTTATCCTCAGTGATTGAGGATCATGGTTGGAGATTTTGGGGGTCAACAGATCACTTTTCTTTCATCTAACCACAAATGTGAACACCTGAGGTTCACTGGAGGCTACTGAAACTGACTAGAACTGAAACTAGGTCATTGCTAGATATTCCTTTGTGATCCAAAACACATCTAGATTTATTCTCAAAACCCTCCAACCATCACAGAATCAGGCTTGTGGGATGCACCTCTCAGTCCCCTGACCGAAACCTTCGGCGTTTAGGCTGAAGAGGAAAATTCAGGACTACACTGCCTTTTTAAGATATTTTAAAAGCTGCTTTATGTGTGTTCCCATCTTTGAAAGATGGTCATTGACGGCATTTTGTTTGGCGGTTGTGCCAAAAGATGTTCAGAACAACGTCTGACCGGTTTGGGAAGATTCTAGTTAGACTTGTCAAGAGTTTCACATGAACCAATATGGTCACATAATCTCAAACACACAAACGATTCGGACCCATTCTGAACTCTCAGAATCAGAAAACCTAATTGATCAAGGAGGAAATTGCTTACATTACAATTTCACAGACACACAGAGACACAAAGACAAGAACAATATAAAACGTAATATAAAGTCAAAATAAAACTCTCCAGAATATGCTCTCAAAATACTCTGAACTAAATACACTATGTACACAGAACACTGCGGTCAGTAAGAGAGGTGGATATAAATACTACAAATAAATAAATCAAATTACTGCTGAAGTTGTTTTAGTAATAATTACTAAAGTGGTTTGGAGTTGTTCTCTATACTGAGTCTGTTATTGCCTGTAATAGTGAGGTATGAGGATGAAAAAGAGTTCCGTAACAAAAAATTCCAGACAAAAAACCCTCTTCCTTTAAATGTCACTGAAAACGAAGCTGAGTCTACAAAGCTGCTGCTAGAAAAAGTAAAGGTGATAAAAATCACCCTTTGTCATGCTTTGACAGTCATAAAAACTAATTAAAAATGTGTATTTTATTATATCCTTTACATTTTAGATTTTTAAAATTTAACTAAATTCTATTTTTATGCAGATTCAGTATCTGGACAGTCATAAATCATCTCATTTAATATAATTACATATAATCATGTAATTATATAACATTATCTATAATCTATACAATCTGTATAATATTATCTATAATCTACATAATATTATCTGTAGTTATTAGTATGTGTAGCATAGTGTATTTCATATTGAGTATTTTCAAACTGACTGTATTTCATATGAAGTATTTTCATACTGGGTGTATTTCATAATGAGTTTTTATTGGATTTATTTAGACTTTATATTCTATATTGTGCTTGTCTCTGTGTGTCTGTGTGTCTGTGCAGTCATAACATAAGCAATTTCCTCTGGGATCAATTAAGTTCTCAGATTCTGACTCAGTATTCTCAGTATACCTCTCCTCTACTCTGTATGTAATTATAGCTCATCTTAGTTGCATGTTTTGAGAGTTGGTAGTCTGTCATATTTGTTCAGTCCAACAGTCACATGGTCTCAGTTATAACTCTTTTATACACAACAAATAATAAATAAGCCATTTTTCTGTTGTCTGTCTGTCTGTCTGGAATGGGGGTTAATCTGCTCATTTTCTGAGCTGCAGTCCTTAACCAGGATCTGGGAGTGCTGGAGTCCATCCCAACACTCACAGGGGAAAAGGCGGAGAAACACCCTGGACTGGTCACCAGTCCATCACAGGACATACATACACACACACATACACACACACACACACACACACACACACACACACTCACACACACACAAACAATTACACCAAGTGATAATTTTGCATCTCCAGCCCACATGATCTCCAGGGGGTGATCACGGGTTGACCTGAGAATCTATAGAAAGAAAGAGGCCTAAATGTCACCATTTAGTTGAATAACAACATAGATGTAACTTCTCTAAATCTGTACCAAAACTGCTGTATCATTTGTGTCAAATCTTGGCTGGAAGAAAGTTGACAGGAGTTGTCTAACCAGCCGGACGAGTGTCGCTGCATTCCAAACACAGATGCACATTTTGTGTTTTCGTGGAGGCGTCGTTCAGAATGAGGATGGTCTGAGTCGGCGTGTCTGACATTCTTATTCACAGAAATATGAACACGAAACCATTTGTTTTGCATAAAAAATCTTTTTAATATACAAAGAAAGTCCAGCTGGTCAATAAATCAAACTTTCACATAAAAAAGAGTGTGCATAATGAGTATATCTATTGTTATATCCTATACTCAAGCCAACAGTCACATATATATGAAATATATATATGAAAATGTATAACAATATATAACATAATTCATTATTCACAATTACAAAATAGCCATTTTTTTCTGTGCCATTTTTTTTGAATGAAGGTTTAATCAGCATGGCCTTAGTACAGAGGGCCCATGTTAAAAAGAGATTTTACCGCTGCGGATCACGCCATGCCAGTGTAGAGAGCTTGTATAGGATCAGTTCATGGTGAATGTCCTTTAAATCACATTGCAACATTTTCACATATATTTCACGACTTCTTATTCTCATTATAAATATAAAAAGCTTTTCCATGGGCAGAGACCACATTCACGTCCCCACAAGCATTTCTTGTCCACCTTTGCCGTGTTTTCTTTCCTGTTTCTCCTTGGAATGAGAAGAAAGAGTGGAAATAAGAAGAAAAATGTCTTTACTTGGAGCTCCTGCAGTTCCTCTCAGACGTACGCCCTGCTAGTGGCGGTGGACCGTGGCTGGGAGTACTTGTAGACGGGTTTCTCCTCCTGGGGTGGGCAGCTGCTGCAGAGGAGACCCCCTCCGAGGATCAGCAGGGCGGCGGCGCCCCAGCCCACGTAGAGCGAAGCCCCCAGCTCCCTCTTCTGCGCTGTGGTGAGGACAGGGTTGTAGAAGTCCTGGATGATGGTATTGGCGGACCAGCAGACGGGGATGAGGCACAGGACCCCAGCGATGATGAAGGTTACACCGCTGGCAATGGCCACCTTGGTCTTGCTGTCCTCTTCCTCGATGAAGTTGGTGCACTTTCCTCCAACAACCCCGAGGATGATTCCGAACATGGCCACCACAATGCAGATGATGATCAGTGCCCTGGCCGCCTGGAGGTCCTGGGGCAGCGCCAGCATGGAGTCGTAGACCTTGCACTGCATCTGGCCCGTGCTCTGCATCACGCAGGTCATCCACAGGCCCTCCCAGATGATTTGCGCCGTCACGATGTTGGCCCCGATGAAAGCCGTCACCTTCCACATAGGCAGGGCGCAGATGATGATGGCCCCCAGGAAGCCGATAACGGCCAGGGTGAAGCCCAGCATCTGCCGGCACATGGACACCATTTTTGCCTTCTTTGTGGGTCTTTGAGAGAACTTCTGTACTTCTGTGGATCTTCTGGACCGGAGGGACAATGACAAACGTCATTCACCTCCAGGGTTATAAGGCGCTTGTGGAGGGGTGGAGCCAAGGGTCCAGAAACTTGTTTGCAAGCTTGGTTTCAGGCCGGACCGGATTCCTCAGCAGCAGTTTCGGCGAGATGCGCATCACAACAAAGGCATTTGAAAGTAAACAGGTACGGTTTAACACAGTACATGGGGGGACAAAAGGGACGGGACAGGCGTCAGCAGAAAGGCACTTCTAGGCGGAAGGGTGTGGTGGAGATGCAATTTGAGGAAAGTCCAGTATTTTCATCTTCAGGAACAACGTGATACGTTTTAACACACTATTATACAGTTTTTACAAAGTCATCAGGTTACAGATCAGCTTCTCAGGAAATGCTGAATTATTATTCAGGTTACTGGATAATAAGCCCGAGGGCTGAGAACTCGAGTTTAATCAGACCCACAGTGTGTGTGTGTGTGTGTGTGTATGTGTGTCTTGATCACGGAGATGTAGTTTCTGTCTAAGCCGGAACTGGTTTTGTTTACGGTAGTGGGACATTGGGATTTTTTAATTTATTTTACTAATTACAGAAGCAAAATTTTACAGAAACATTTCTTTATTTCTTTTATTTAGACTGTAAATGCAGCACCGACATAATTCCCCAAATCCACTTTTTTACAGTGTTAATTACAGTTTTTTTCAGTATTCATACATTTTTAGCCCATTTTTCTTTTTTACCCAGTTGTTTACATACATTTTACTGTATTAATATATAATTTCTGTTATATCATGGACCAAATTAACTTTTTTACACTATTTTTTAAAAAGTATTAATAGATTGTTGTTATCAGAACACAATAATATATTATAGTATTAGAACACAGCTTTACTTTTTTGACCAATGTTTACACTGTTTTTATTTTTGTACTATTAATACATCATTATCATATTATGACCCATTTCACTTAATTACACAATTTATACAGTAAATTACACAATTACACAATTAATTACACAATTAATATACCACTGTTGTCATATTCTAACCCAACTTTGCTACTTTACACTATTTTGTATCGTTGCTGTTTTATCCCAGGCTAGCTTTACTTTTTTATACAATATTTACAGTATTTTTGTTTTGATAGTATGAATGCTTTATTATCATATCATTTGACCTTTAAAATTTTATTTACATTTTTAATACATCATTGTTGTCATTTTATAACCAAACTTTTTTGCTATTTTTATTTACGCTGTTTGTACACTGTCGTATCCCATCATTGCTTTCATTTAAAACTTAACTTTATTATAATATTTTTAAGTATTATTATTTTTACATAATTGTTGTCAGATTACAATCCATTTCACTTTGTACTTTTTACATCACTTTTACAGTATTAATATATCATTGCCATTGCCACTTTTTTACACAATTTTTGTTTTTATAGTATTAATACATTATTGCTGTCACATTCCTATCTATTTCACTTATGTAAACCCATTCACATTAAAATACCATTGCTGTCACTTTTTTATACGTATTATATAATTATTATGTTACTTACACTTTTATAATTATTATATCAATGTTTTTAAGAAACTATTTAATAAACTTCATAGCTTTGCATTTGTTTATTATTAATTTCTCAGAACAAAATTTTTGTCACGAATCTTTGTCCTTCTCCTAAACCAGGACAGCGAAATGAGTGGTATCACTCTGGTCTCCATGGTCACAGACGTGTCAAAGGTTTGTAATGGCGTCATTATCATTAGAATAAGAAAAGATTGAACTGATTGTAATTGAGACACTGGCTCACAAAATCAAAAGAGTCATGTTATTATACAACAAAACATCTTTATTCACACATGGTTCCTACAGTCTGGGTGAGGAAATCATCCCCTCACCTCCATCAGCAATGTACAAACAGAATATACAAAACACACAGCATGGAACCGAGAACGGTTCTCTATTCAGATCAACTGATGAATTTGCTCGAAAATACAAACAGTCTTCAGGCATCTCCTCGACCATCAGGAAAGTGATCCTGCTTCTGAAGTTGCTTAACAAGTTTCAGCAACACACAGAGATCAACAAACCTGCTGGCCCCTGTACAGACTTCATCAGGTTAAAATGTGTTTATTAAAGTGACAGGAGTCCGTCCACGCGTGCTGCTTATAGATATTGTCCAGCAGCGGCCGAGTAAGCCCTCGGAGCTGTGTACGGCTTGTTGGGAACATAAGTACCGGTCCCTGTGTACGTGACGCTGGGGGCGTACGTTTTGACAGGCACGTAGGGTCCAGCTGGTCCCATCATGGGCCCTTGGTAGGGGTACATGGCTGGGTTATTGGGGTAAAGATCCTCTCTTGGCGGACAAGCGGTGCACAAGATGATCCCTCCGAGGAGAAGAACCACGGAGGTGCCCCAGCCGATGTAAATGCAGCCCCCGATCTCCCTCTTCTGTGTGGCCGACACCAGGGGGTTGTTGAAGTCGGTGATGGTGAAGACCGCCGACCAGCACACGGGGATCAGGCAGACGACCGCGGCCACAATGCAAAGGATGCCTCCCAGGATAACTATTTTGGCCATGGAAGACTCATTCTTCAAGCAACTGCTGCATCGGCCGCCGACAAACGTCAGGAGCACCCCGACAAAGCTGATCACTATGGCGATGATGGTGAGGGCACGTGCGGCCTGCAAGTCCGAGGTCAAAGTCATGATGGACGACTCCACCTTGCACTGCATCTGGCCCGTCGCCTGCATCACGCAGTTCATCCACAGGCCGTCCCAGACGATCTGCGCCGTCACGATGTTGGCTCCGATGAAGTAGGTTGTGCGCCACATGGGGAGCCCGCAGGTCAGGCACACGCCGACAAAGCCAATGAAGCAGAGGGTCTGGCCCGACACCTCCTTAGCGATCCTGCCCATTCTGAAGCCGGCTGGAGTGGAAATGTAGAAGCAGTCCTCTCCCAGGCCCTCGCTCCGTCCCGTCTGAGGGACAAGCAGGAAGTGCTAGCCTGTTTGGTAAGGAGACTCGCAGGGAGGAGACAGCTATTCGGTCCTACCAGACCAGCTGGATTCCACAGGTTCCCAGTAGAGTCAGTTGTGTGCTTTTGGAATATATAGCTGAGGTAAAAACACATTCACGCTTCCTCTTTGGCAAACCGGTATCACCACTTTTTAGCATTTGCACATCATTGCTAGCATATTTACAGTGCGCGGCAAGTAGATGTGGCTTCATGTAAATATGAGGTTCAGTGTTACTCAGGGTTACTTCAGTGTCATCAGCAGCTGTGGACACATACATAGTGGGATGAGATGTTTATCCAAGGACCTCAGTGCAACACTCGATTAAGTGCAAGTTACAACAGATTCAATAAGATGAATAGACCATACAGCAGGGTACAGTAATGTAATCAAACAGTGTAGTGTGAACAGGATGTAAACCTTCCAGAGTGACTAGTGTTGCACCATAAGTATGATATTGCACAAGAGGCAGTTGTAACATTGAACAAAGTGCACGGAATGACCAAGACAATACAAAAAATAGACAATACAAAAATATAACGAAAATGATGGCATGTAAATCTGAGACACGATGACTTTTAGAGAACATTCACTCCCATTCAAAAAGACCTGCTCACATCCCATGTGTGTCCTGCACTGACAATTATCCGGCCCATCTACAGGTGTGAACTACAGCAAATTACAGATGTGGACAGATATTCCAATCATGTTGAAGAGTCTTGAAGACCATCTCACTGTCCTAAAGCATCTCTAAAATGGACCTGTTCAGAATGTTTTTCATCATTTCACTCTGTGAGAGCTGGGGGAGGCTCCAGCACCTCTCCACCCTGGTTAGCCCTTTTTAGACCCACATGACTGATATAAGTGGGTGTTTCTCTTCATGATCGCATCCCCTAAAGGGGGGTAGACTCAAAGTACCTTTGCGGCAATATTTTGACAACCTTTTTGCCAAAAAGGACTAATTTTTATCACAAATTGATTTCTAGGAGGTGCATGACCCTGACTCATTCAACATTAATGAAGAAACATATAGATACTCTTTACCCAGTTTCACATAAATTAGGTATAAGATGACGCTACAACAAGCAACAAGTTCTTTTCTGATGTGGTTTGGACTTCATTATTAATTTTGTCAGTAAATCCTTAAGTGACATTCAAATAATCTTCTCTCTCCTGTTTAAGTGGTCAGATCAGCCAACCTCTCACCACCTTTTCATACTTTCTGCTTGGATTCAAATTTTCAAAGCCTGTTACTAATTTTTTTAAGTTAAAATGTAATTTTTTACAGGGTAAACATCAGTGTATGACCGACTGGTTTATTGGACACAGATTGGTGTATATTTGGGGTATATTGGATACAGATTAATGTATTTTTGGAGTATATCGGAAACAGACTGGTGTATATTTGGTGTATATCGGATACAGATTAGTGTATATTTGGGGAATTTTGGATTCAGATTAGTTTATATTTGGGGTATATCGGATACAGATTAGTGTATATTTGGGGAATTTTGGATTCAGATTAGTGTATATTTGGAGTATATCGGAAACAGATTAGTGTATATTTGGGGTATATGGGATACAGATTAGTGTATATTTGGAGTATTTCGGATACAGATTAGAGTATATTTGGAGTATATTGGATACAGATTAGTGTATATTTGGAGTATAACAAATATAGATTAGTGTATATTTGAAGTATATCAGACACAGGTTTCCCTTGCAATGAGATGTAAACACTGTCATGACTAGGCTGATGACAGGATGTCCTGGATAGAAACGCATTCAGCACTTCTTCTAAGAACATCTGTACATAAAAGTAATGACTCATGGGTCCCATTAGGTAACAAGACTATTTTTGGCTCATGAGAGCAGTGGATACTGAAAGTAAAGAAAGGTTTCTGCTGCGGGAGAATACAAAAGTCCTGACTCATCTCGCGGATTCGTCAGCCGAGTGATCTGAGCCGTATGAGTGTGAATCCTGGACCTTGAAGAATTTGATCTGTTTTGTTTAACTATTGTTATAATTTTATTATAACAATATTTTAAAATATTATTTTAAAATATTCCTGAGGAACTGTTTTCTCAGCTGGAGAATCTGAGGTAAGAATTATCTTCAAGAAGTTGGAGGATGGGCCACAAAGTTCTTCACCAAATGAATTCACAGTGAATACACAGAAACCAGGTACGCATGACAATATATCCTTTAAGACCCCCACCTCACAATAACAAACACAGTATCAAGGTGGTCTAACAGTTTAGCACCTCTTAACGACCCACTAAGGCCAATGCTTCACAGTTCGGTCTGACAAAGAGGAACACTTTAGTTCATGAAAAGGAGTGGACTTAGTGATGCTAGAGAATGTGGACCATTCTCTGAACGAAAATAAATCTTGGTCTGATTCCCCCTTTAGTCTGGACTATGTAGAGCATGTGCTGAATTATCAGTTAATGTTGGTCTGAGACCACCTTTAACAGTCTGGACTACCAATAAGTGTTGGTTTGAGACCACCTTCAATAGTCTGGACTGTGTGGACCATGTCTTGAGCTATGAATAAAACTGAGACCACCTTTAACAGTCGGACTGGAATTAACAGTCTGGAATGTGTTTTACAATACGGTTGACACCAAATACAGAACTTCCATAAAGCTAATTATTTGTCTCAAAGCAGTTCCTGGATTGATCACAAGGTCAAATGCATTCCTAAATTCTCTCCTGTTCTGAAGTAGATTGGCTCACCTTCACTCCTCCTGTCCACCACGTCAACACAAAATGAATAATTGGATTCCAGGAGTGTGCATACAGGGAGTCATGAGGCAAAATAGCCCCCAAAGAAAACAGATTCTCAACACTAATTCCATAGAAACCAGAACACCAGGGCTCATTTCTTAGAAATGGGCTTTTCACTTGCTCTGCATGCTGGCCTGAGAACAGGGTGCAGACTGTTTTCACAGTTTACAGTTACACTTCCACAACAAACAGAGAAACCAGACTTGCAAGACCAAGCACGGCCTCTACAAAGGTCAGTCTACCGACACATCTAGCGTGACTGGCATGGGCTGTTCACAATGACTTTAAAGAAAAGTTTCAGACTTCACATTTAATTCTTTATTAGTATAAATCATCCAACCGAACCTACAAAAAGCTAAACAGATACAGACAGTAAAACATATACACACACACATATATGTATAGATATATGTGCGTGTGTGTGTGTATATGTTTTACAAAAGTCTTGGTGCACCAATTATTTCTTCACATTTTATTTCCAAAGATCAAGACATTTTTGTATTTTAATGTAGTCTTGAGGAACAGTTCTACAGACTAAAGACTCCAGTTCATTTACCTGACCACTTTCAGAGGAAAGTTTTAGTTTGTCAAGCCACATATGAATAATCCAAGCATGACAAAGCATTTAACTTCAGGAGCAGAAGATTCCAGATGATCAGGCGGTGATCAGTATACTGGTGGTGCTGAATGCTGAGTGGTTGGAACTCCT
>JBBPCX010000040.1:28867732-28878894 GCA_037974365.1 Hydrocynus forskahlii | reverse complement strand
CAGTTATACTGAGTGATGGGGAGAGGGAGGACCACCCTACCCACCCAGAGAGAGAGAGGACAGTTATACTGAGTGATCATTAAAAAACAGCCAAGAAGCAAAAGGTTTCGAGATTGATGTCTTGGCCTCTAGTCTCCAGATCTTTCTCCCACTGAGCTGCAGAGACAAGCTGGACCCATAAGTTCCAAACAATCTCCAGCAAATCAGACGGAACTGTTTGCTTCTTGAAAAGGTGCTGGGAGGGTCTGGACACAGGTTAATTCCGAAAGTTGCTGCAAGGGATGTGGTGAATCTGTGCTGCTGTGATAAAGGGAGTTATTATGATGAAACATTTACATAAATATTCACAATAAAGTGCACTTGCAGTATGTATTGTTACACTTCAAACTTGAACCTTAATTTTACTGCTCACTCCTCTATTCTGCAGTCAGAGAAACGCTGGCAGGGTTTAGCCGTGGCAGTTCAGAGTTTTTAGAGTAATTCGGCATATTGTGCAATCATTTTTATTCATGTGCCATCTTTCATGCTGCCAAAGCCGTAGGGTTGAGTGAATAACCACACACACACACACACACACACACACACACACACACATCGCTGTCATCCTGATTCACTTCTTCCATTATATTTTATATAAGACCTTGCAATTGTCTCTGCGTTTCATTTAACTCGAGCAAATGTTCCTAATAAAATTACTAGTGTTGCTCAAATGTTCTGCCGCAAAACCTATACAATCACGTCAGTGTGAAGCCTCGCAGCGTGACATAACTCCCCGGCCGGGCCGCAGCTCCTGGTGTCCTGCAGAAGTGGAGCTTATTATGCACAGGTTTCTTTGGGGTTGGCCTATTTTATACAAGGGTGAAGGGAAACGCCGCTTGCAACCATATGTTTACCCTCAGTTCTCTTTAACGTCAAACCAAACTTTCATTTGTACCTCACTTGTTCCCATCTGTTAAGCTAATCAGCGCTTGTAAAAAAGAAAAAACAGCTAAAACATCAAGTTTTCTACATGTTTTACTGCTAAATACATCTCCACTTGTTTGGCTTTAAAAGGACGAGGCTGAACAGTGTCACATCGTCTTGAAAAAGCATCTGGAATCCCTGAATCCCGTTTCTGAAGGACCACAACATCTACAGCGCAATTACATCCTCTCAGATCTGCAGCCGCAGCTACTCATTAAGAGCATGTTTTTGTCAAAATAAAACTATAATGACACAACCATGTATCAGATGACACATGACTGACCCTGTGTGCCTAAAAGTATCTAGACACTGCTTTTACTGAGTGAGCTCAGCTGCTTTAAGGTGCCTCCATCGCTGTTACAGGTTTTCACACACAGCTTGTATAAAGACTATAAAGAAATTAGTCATCTCAAGACTTCTGCACAGTACTGAAGGTGCACATTACGACTGCAGACTGTTGCTCATTGGTTCAGTTCATAAGTCCTCCACCCCCGTCAGTGTAAAGGGGCCCCCACTGATCCCAATTTAAGATCTTCAAATGCTCTTTCTTCTCTCTCACTGCTCTGATCTTTATGTGTCTCAGATCATCAGATCTTCAGATAAACCCGAAGATCAGAAAGAAAACTTGGCTGGTTTATAAATGAGCCTGAAATTTGTCTTGGTGATCAAACTGCTGAACTACCAAAGTAAGACCTTATGGATCTAAAACTAAAAAAGTTTTAGATTCATAAGGTTGTTAAAGAGAAGAAACTGAGAAGCTGATGAGAACAGCAGAAAAACTTCTGTCTTAAGTCGTTTTTTCTTTTGCTCCATAGTCAGACTTCAATAATCTCCAAATAAGAAGAGGATCGATTTCTGATAAGATCAAGAAAAGACTGCTGTGAGCAGCAAAATCTTCCCCTGGGTAGGTAGCGTGAGTGCTAGTGTATCAAGGGGTTCCATTCCATCTGGTTCCATTCACCACCACTGTGAAGGAATCAGAGCCTTTTCACACCAAACACATTCTGATTTTTTTTCGGAAATTAGTGGAATTTCCCTTTAATAACACACATATGCAGGCATTACATTTTCACAACCTCACAACCTGTATGAAATGCACTGTGAGCTGTCTGAGTGGAGGTCAATTTATCATTCAGTAAGTCAGAACGGATGATGTTTTACAGAAACATTGCTCACTTTGAGAAGTTTCTGGAGTGTGTGTGTGTGTGTTTCAGGGTTACAGGGAAAATTATGGTCAACTCCCAGCTAACTGCAACTGCAGGACACGAGAGACTGGGAAAGTTTTCCAACCAGGCCTGTCATGAGACCTGTGAAATTTATTACAACATCACACACTGGACTTGAGGTGCCCGTTAACCCTCAGAACCCTCAGTATCAGTAAACTCTGATTTCAGTAAATATAAATGGTGTAAAACAGTCTAGAACTGGTGTTTACCCTCAGAACTCAGAGTGTATCAGTAAACTCTCATTTCAGTAAATATAAATGGTGTAAAACAGTCTAGAACCGGTGTCTGTTCTCCTACACGCTCGCCATTTACTGCTCTTTCACTCAGCCGCTCTCTGGACCCCCTCCCTCTGTGGGTTTCCCCCTCGGGAGGGACTATCCTGAAAGTTCACCCGGGTTCAAAAATCTTGTCTTTTGTTTGTTTCTAAGAAGTAAAATAAAGGAAATTTGATCATTTCTCTTCTTTATGGTCATTTGTGTGTGAGGCCTTTTTAAAAACCCCAGTAGTGGATATTATTACTGTTACATGTTTTTTAAATCACAATAACTTTGGTACTATGTGACACAGGAACACCAAACAAAGCTCAGCATGACACCTCAAGCATCAACACAAATCGGGAGAACTTAAACAATTTACCAGGGCTTCTAAGGGGTAAATGCAACACTTTATTGGCTCTTGCATCAAACCAAGCAAGACACTTGGATACTAAAGCCTTTTTCCCACATATTACCCCTCACCTCCCATGTTGGCATTCCATATGTCTCATCTCTAACCTTCCTTTCACACTCCTCCTCTCACACCTGCACACTTCACGGAGAGATAACTATCGCTGGATTTCTCGGCGGAGCGTGTCTTTTTCTTCTCCTTCTTTTTCTTCCTCTTGTTCTTCACTCCTCCTGTACAGGTGGGACACTTTGAAGACGTTCCCCAGCCCCTTTGTCTCCGGCACACAATGCCTCATAGGGGACGAGCAAGGGAAGGAGAACGAGGCAGAAGAAAAGAGGCGAGACCACACACACCTCCGCCAGATGAGTGCGGGGAATTTGTTTATCTGCGGTTCGTGATTTATGTGACGGGGGGACATGAAGGACTAATGAAAAACACATTATGTTGTGTTAACGGGTTAGAGGCTCAGATTCCCCCAGAGACCAGCCGGCATTGGTCATAGCGGCGATCACAGGCTCTTAAGGCCGGGATCAAAGTGACATGGCTTTGATCCTCAGTGAAAGGAAACCAGAGTCCTCACTTCAAAGGGCAAATCAGAGAGGAAGAATGCCTGGAGTGCGATGTGGGGTGCGTGAGTCCGCACACTCATGTTTTATCTCCTTTTAAGACCACACTTTGCGTCTAATAAGGTTATGAAAGTGTGGGAACAGGCCTCCTATGAGTGTGCAAAAGTCTTGAGCAACCCCTTAGGTTAGAAGTTCTTGAATTTTGTTATCTAGCCTTGAAGAACAGTTCTTCAGGCTTCCTGAAGGACCGGTTACCCATTTTTGGTTTGTTAAGCCACTCAGTGACCTATGTATGAATCATTCAAGCAGAACAAAGACCATCTAACTGAAGTCCTGATAAGACCCTTCCTGGATGCTGTAAGTCAGCACAACTTAGCTGATAAACACCTCACCACCCTTTTTCCAACAACAGGTTCTTGAACTGGTTCCATTCCAGGACTTTCTAGAACGCAAATATTAACTAAGGGCATTTTCATTCCTAAAAGTCTGGTCCTTTTATTCTCTTCTATCTTATTTTAGCACAAGAAAGCATTAGTAATGCTCAAAACTGACTCGTTTTGAAGTGGAACAAAATACGCTGTCAGTGCAGTTTAATGAATGTGAAAGTTTAATCAAAATAACACCCTTGCCTTTATCACAGCAGCACATCAACCACATCCTTTCTAGCAATTTTTTCAAATAACTACTTGTGTCCAAACCCTCCCAGCACCTTGTCAAGCAGCAAACAGTTCTGCCTCATTTGCTGGAGCTCATTTGGTCCTTTGGGTCTCCAGCCCGTCCCTGTAGCTCAGTGGGAGAAAGATCTGGAGACTGGGGAGGACAAGACTTGTCAAAACTTTCTGCTTTTCTTTGGACTGGATATAATTCTGGAACAATTTTGAAGAATGTTTGGGATCATTATCCCTTCCAAAAATGAAATCTTGTCCAGTGACACGTAAGAACTGTGTGATATTATTCTTTTTTCTTGATCAACACAAAGTGAATGTGTCTCTTCAATACCAATAGTTTGAGCCTTTGTGGCTAAATAATGTGTTCCTACAGAATATAAGATATTGAAAACCAGTCAGTTACATTTGTTTTTTTGTCAGTATTTCAAAGGTTTTCTTGTGAAAATATGTTGACAAAGCAGCATATTGTTCCTTTTTTAAAAGAAATGAGGATGGCCTGTGGTATGAATGCATATATCTAATAAATAAACATAGTCAAAGGGCCCTTTAATACTCTGACTTGTATTTAAGTGAATCGTAACTACACTCTTCCTTAATCATGGATATTCAGCACCGTTTCCACCTTCAGAGTCTGGAGTTGCAACACAGCTCTGTGTCCGACACCTCAGCTGGTGTTTATCGTATGAATGTGTATTTTTAAGACTGGGGCCGGTGCTGGAGTTGTGAGTCAGCTCTGAGCTTGTCTGGCTCGCCCGAAGTGCCGAGAGGCCTGGTCAAGTATGACTCACTCGCTGGGCCTCGGTGAGATCGCTTTTCTAAAAAAAGCAAAAGAGCGATGGCAGTTCTATCTGTCCAGTGGTCACTGAGACTCCCCCTCGGTCACTGAGACTACCCCTCTTTCTGTCTTCCCTCACAGCTGGACAAGCTGGACACTCTCTATTTTCTTTCTCTCCAGAGAGGAATGAAGCTCAATGGGACTTTGGGACACACAAAAAAAAAACACTGTTCCATGAGACTGAAGCCCCGTGGGCACGAGGGCGGCAGGGTCGGGGTGGGTGGGTTCGTCCAGGCTCGCGGGGGTCAGGAAATTCCCCAAACTGCTGAGTCCAATTTCTCCTCTGCCTCAGCGCTGACCCGCCATGGCCTTGACCTCCTAACTGGAGGTCAACCAGGGTCGAATTACACTGTTATTCAGAGTCTACCTTTAACACCTACTAACATTGCAACACATTCCGCTACCCAAGGGCAAATACACAAATCAGGCAGATAGCGGTCAGAATAGACAGGTTTGTGTGTGTGTGTGCGTGTGTGTGTGTGTGTGTGTGTGTGTGTGTGTGTGTGTGTGTGCGCGCATGTGTGTGTGGGTGTGACTCAAAGTCATTCCTGCCAGCACCTCAGGACATCATACTGCAATTGTAGGACAGCATCCTGACCCACACCTCATTTCTGTCTGTTTTGCTTTGAATCACCTTGCTGGTGCAAAAATACTATTTTCTGCCTCTCCAAATATTTTATCTTTGGCATGTTGAGTGGATTAAATGAAAGAAATCAGAACAAATGTTTTACCGTGACAGGCTGGAAAGTGCCTAAAGAAACACGGAGCCTAGATAAAGGAGTTCCAACCACTCAGCATTCAGCACCATCATCTGGATCATCTGGAATCACCTGCTCCTGTTTCTTTGCTGGTTCAGGACTTCAGTTAGACTGTCTTTGTTCTGCTTGAATGATTCATGCATAGGTCACTGTGTGGCTTAACAAACAAAAAAACATTCCTCTGAAGCTGGTCAGGTTCAGGGACTGGACTGAAAATGAGAGTCTTTGAAAGTCCTTCAGGAAGCCTGGAGAACTGTTCCTCAAGACCACATTAAAATACAAGAAAGTCTGGATCTTTGGAAGCAAAATATGAAGAAATGAGGGGTGGCTCAAGACTTTTGAACAGTATAGTAAATTGGGACAAACTTGCCTTGCATTAATTGTTTTAATCATAAAAAAAATTACTCAAAGAAAAACATCCTCAACTTGAGCTGTGATTGGTCAGGATTCTCACAGCATTAAATAGCTCTTTGCTAATTATTATGCGAATGTTACAAAATGCACTTCTGTGATGATGCTTAGATGGGAATTGCACATGTTGTTTTTAAATATATGTATAATTAAAGTATAATTAAGAAGGTCCAGAGTGGGTTTGGTGAAAGACACTCGATTCTGGAAAAACCTAAGAGTCAGAACTGTTCACAGTGGAGGTGACGGCTGCCTCTAGAAAGTTATTCTGTGGTTGTGCCACCTGACACCTGAGAGAGTTTTGAGAAGCTTTTGAGAAGATGCCCTCAAGCCCCCCCGAGTCTTGCGTATCCAGAATTTGACCCAAAGAGAAGCTTGCATTTTGAGCCAGTTTATTTTACAGTTGTTCAGAGAGGATGAATTAGCAAGTTAACTGTCGTGAAGTGGCCCATCCATTTACACGACTTTTGGAGTAGGCAATTAATCATTTTCTTTCTTTGATGTACTTTCTTTTGTGAATATATATATATGAATATGCCAGACAAAACAAACAATGTTCACAGAATATGCAAAACTCTCATGTTACAACTAATTAATCAAACAGATGTGGCGGATTTCAACTCCCTAGAATAGCTTGCATAGAGCAGGGCAAAACATAACAATAAAAAATAATAAAAAATGTAAATGTATTATACAGGAAATGTATTATACAGTTCTATAGATCAGTAATGCTCTATACATAAATAAATGTAAAATTTTCTGTAGATAAAAAATAAATAAATAAGTGCATAAAATAAAAATCTGTGATTTTTTCATTAAAATTAATTAATTGGGCAGTTTGATCTTAATTAATTTTATTTTGATAGAGATTTAGTAGGGTCAAGAGTGAACAAAGGTATATGTGGTACAGAGGGTCTAAAAGTCATTCAGTGTCCAACAAAACCATTAATCCGGCATGTAAAAGGCCAAAATAATACACTTTATCTGCATTGTCTTGCCTGTGGGGCCCATTCGAAAGTCTTCTGGAGACCGGGTCACATGGAAACCCGGCCAAATCCCATCAGCTCTCTGTGCTATGTTGCTGGCTCAGGCGTTTTCACAATAGAAGCCACATGTCCGCTTGGGTTATGGTCAGGTATAAATGCAAGGGTTAACCCAGGCACAGAGTCAGCTCGCCAGTCGGAAACGGCCTTTTCACATTCAAAGCGCCTGCACTGACGAACGCAATCCGCCGACCGCGACCATGGGCAGGGTAAGCGCCACAGGTGACAAAATGTAAACAACCACAGCTCTACAGTCCACCTCAATGCATTCTTCTCGCCCACACAGATCATCTTCTACGAGGACAGGAACTTTGCGGGCCGCTCCTATGAGAGCAGCAGCGACTGTTCTGACATGTCCTCCTACCTGAGCCGCTGCCACTCCTGCAGGGTGGAGAGCGGCTGCTGGATGGTCTACGATCGTCCCAACTATATGGGAAGGCAGTATTTCATGAGGAGGGGCGAGTACGCCGACTGCATGGGCATGATGGGCATGACCGACTGGATCAGGTCCTGCCGCATGATCCCCATGGTACGATAATCTATATAACGAGGCCTCAGAAATAAATGTGCCACTTTGGGATCCCATAAAAATCGCATTTGTAAATGTGTTGTGCAAGACCATGTCATATGATGTTGCTGTTGCACTGACCTCTGCCATCCTCTTCCCAAACAGCACCGGGGCTCTTACAGAATGAGGATCTACGAGAGGGAGAACTTCATGGGCCAGATGATGGAGGTGACTGAGGACTGCGAGTCCATCTCAGACCGCTACCACTGGTCCGGCGGCTGCCAGTCCTGCCACGTGATGGACGGGCACTGGCTGGTGTACGAACATCCTCACTTCAGGGGCAGGACGTGGTACTTCAGGCCCGGAGAGTACAGGAACTTCAGGGAGATGATGGGAACAAGTGGCATGAGGTTCATGAGTATGAGGCGCATCATGGACTCCTGGTATTAAACTAATGCCACTTAATGTGAATAAAAAAGCTTGAAAGCACACCAAAAATGCTGTTTCTCTGTTTTTTTGGTCCAAAAATCAACGCTTACAGTCAATCAAGCAAGACAAGTTGGGTGTCTTAGGTTTGCTTCTTTAGCTTAAGAGCTGGAGCTATAAGGCTAATGAAGCTAGCTCTTAGTTAGCATGGTGCCAACTATGTTAAGTTATTCATTGATCTGTAACAGACTCGCTTATGTGGTTTCTGACACTGTATGACTCACTGTTCTCTATAAACACTGGCTAAAATTCAGGCTGCTGTTGTGTTAAGCTATGCTAACTGACCTCAGTCCGTGTTTATAGTTAACAGTGAGTCGTACAGAGTCAGAAACCGTAAGTGAGTCTAATAGAGATCACTGAACACCTCTCAAAATATTTTACCTTTGGCATATTGAGTAGATTAAATGAAACAAATCAGAACAAATATTTTACCGCAACAGGCTGCAAAGTGCCTAAAGATACAAGGAGCCTAGATAAATGAGTTCCAACCACTCAGCATTCAGCACCACCGGTATACTGATCACCGCCTGATGATCTGGAATCATCTGCACCTGTTTCTTCACTGGTTCAGGACTTCAGTTAGATTCCCACGCTTTTGGAACAGAGTGTGATAATCTAGGCCTGTAGTTAGCACCATGCTAATTGGGGGTGTATAAGCTTTCATTATTTAACAACATTAGCTCTGGTGCTAGAACTAAATAGGCAAAATTCAGATGGTAGTTAAGTCTTGGTTGTTCGAATACATTTGGGGTAAAGGGGCTGGAGGGTGATTTTTGGCTTTAAGCAGTCAAGCTAAATCACTGGAAAATCTGTATAACAGCGTCATCGCCATTAGTTATGATTTTGACAGATATATTTTAGTTTCATAACAAACAGAACATTAGGCTCCACAGCGCCAAACCCCCAAAACACAAAACACCGGTCTGCTGCGTGGAAAATCAGGACTCACGTTGATCACCCTTAGAACAATGACATCTGGAAAAAGTATGTTTTAATCAATCACTTTACATTATTCCACCCACAGTTACGTTATTACACAGCAGTGCTTCCCAGTTTTCAGCTTGGTGTCCCTCTGCAGTCGTCCCTCAGTTCCAGACAGACAAGGTGAAACGGGTGGATCCAAAAAGAAAGTAGAGAAAAAAGACTCAAATATGCAACACAGGACTGGATTTGTTAATTAACTGAATTCTGAGTCCTCAGGCCTAGCAATTGCATTCGTCTCATTCCATCCAAGACGGGTCCTGTCACGTCATGGATTTCCAGGGAAAATGATCAAGCCAAAGTTTACATTTTTCAGTTTAAATACAAAACTTATTTGTGGATTTTTAAAGTTTGCAGCATCAGGGTCCAAAATCTCAAACAACCCATATCAGTCCACACCACCAGATTTTTTTTATTTTCAGGACTTCTGTTTTGGGGGGGGGGCATTACATTTCCAATATTAGATAAAACATCAAATATTAACAGTAAAATAAAATTCTCTCTGGCGGCCCACAGAAACACGTTTGGTTAATGATAGTGACTGATCCAGACCAACCCAGCATAACATAAAATTCGTACAGAGTCAGAAAACACATAAGTGAGTCTAATAGAGATCACTGAACACCTCCACGTGCTTTTGGAGCACAGTGTGATAATCTAGGCCTGTAGTTAGCACCATGCCAATTGGGGGCGTATAAGCTTTCATTACTTAACTGCATTAGCTCTGGTGCTAGAACTAAATAAGCAAACTTCAGATGGCAGTTAAGACTTGGTTGATCAAGTACATTTGGAGTAAAGGGTTTGGAGGGTGATGTTTGGCTTTAAGCAGTCATCTGAAGCCACAAAATGACTACTTATATGATTAAATTGAATCTACAGTTTATATGTGGGAGCAAAATCTCAGAAATCTCATTGCAATTGGTTATGATTTTGACAGATATGGTTTAGTTTCATAACAAACAGCATATTGTGCCCTTCCCTAACACCAACCTGGAACACCATGAATTCCTGACACCTTGGTCCGTGCTTTGTTTTTCTTTATTTTGTCCCCGTATGCAAACAGGGACACATCTAAAATAATGGAAAACCCACCACAGCCGTGATCAAACTCTCCTTCAAAGAACTTGGGAACTTATATTTAATGGGAACAAAAGTTTACACAGTGTTTGTTCTCTGGAATTATCTAGAGAGGGTGAACTATTTTGAAATGGTTTTTACTGAACATACATTTCGGTGGCCATCGGGGGTTTGTGTGGAATGACCCAATGTATCATTTCCCATCTACTCAGGCTATCATTGGTCAGCTCCTGACCACAGGATTGCCGTTGCCAAACATGCATTTGGGGTGGGGGACCAGCCGCCTTTACAGGCCAGTGTGAATACTAACCACGCAAAAATTCCAGCATTCGTCTTCTGAGGATGGGCTAAAGTCCCTATGAGAGGGGTACCAAGGTAGGTGTTTCTAATAAAATGGCCAGGTAGAACAGGATTCTAAAATGCAGCTCTTAAAAGACAAGTTTAAGTCATTTTCGAAGGAGTGCAGCTACCTTTGATTAGCTGTAAATGCACAATCATCTCTCGCCAGTCTTTTAGTGCTTAAATTACATGGAAATAACTCATGAGGTGCCAGAACAACAAACTTAGTCTGAGCTACAGTAGCTGGGATGACAGTGGTTCAGGAACACCCAAGACCAGGCTGATTCATTTAACTGGGAAAGGGAAGTGCATATCTCCCCCGCAGTGTAATTTCATTTTATGTTCTCGTTTAAGGAGAAAATGGCTTTAACTAGCTTGATTACAAATTGTGCTGGAATTTACGTCTGACCATGCTATGACCTATATATGTATGTGATGTCATAGGAGTACTGCAGAGGTCGTACAAGTCAGATGCATGCTAATCTGGGATCAGGCCTCATAATCACTATTAAGGAGGGACTTATAATGTCCAGTCCAGTATAGATATACATATTTTATATAGTCTTGAGGAACAGTTCTCCAGGCTTCCTGAAGGACTTTCAAAGCCTCTCATTTCCAGTCCAGTCCCTGAACCTGAC
>JBBPCX010000040.1:28856535-28867632 GCA_037974365.1 Hydrocynus forskahlii | reverse complement strand
ATACGCGCTCTCTCTCTCTCTCTCTCACTCAGACGCTCTCTCTCTCTCTCTCTCTCTCACTCAGACGCTCTCTCTCTCTCTCTCTCTCACTCAGACTCTCTCTCTCTCTCTCTCTCACTCACTCAGACTCTCTCCTCTATCTCACTCACTCACATTTTTAGTAAAACCCTCTACATTATGAAAGGACATTAATACTGCTAATAATAACAATAATAAAAAAACAATAAAGATAAAAATAATAAAGTAAAAATAATAATAAAGATAAAAATAATAAAGTATTAAAAGCATGTCCTTGAGGTACATCAAGATACAGACAGTCTTAAGGATAAAACATATTTTAAGAGGGATTGAGAAGTCTGACGGAGTTGATTTATTTATTTAATCATTTTTTTGTAATGAGCTAATATCTGCTCACAGGATGGGCTGGTTTATTTATCTGTTATTGTACCCCCCCAATATAATCAATATTAAACAGAGATCTTTGTTTGCTCCAGTCTGTTGAGTGTTTTGATATCCTTGCATGTTCATGAGGCTAGTGATGAATGACAGTGTCTAAGTGATGTAGTCTTACACAGCTAGAAAATACGTGTACTTTCACGCATGCAGAACAGAGAGTGACCTCCCGTTTCTCCCCAGGTAACCACGAGACGGACAACATGAATCAAATGTACGGTTTCGAGGGCGAAGTCAAGGCCAAGTACACAGCACAGATGTTCCAGCTGTTTTCTGAGGTCTTCCAGTGGCTTCCTCTTGCACAGTGTATCAACACCAAAGTACTGGTGAGCTTCACACTGACCTGCAGGCACATTTTACATTCCCAAAGAGAGGTGGTGTGTGCATCATAACTATCCACATGGTATAATTTCTTTATCACAATGTAATAAACATACTAAAGGTTTAGAACTCTTGATTTTGGGCACACAGTACTGAACAATAGTTTTAGGCACCCATGAAAACATTTCATAATTTTTTTACAAATATTGTTTTTTGCCAGATAAAAACATGTTTATACAGCAATGTTTTGTTGTATTTATGACTGTACCAAAAACGATGATGAATATAAAAGAACGTTCATGATTGTCTGTTACTGTAAATACTGGAAAGTTTAAGAAACAGTCAAGTTCACACACACACACACACACACACACACAACAGTAACAATGGCTGGTGTCCATTTGCTGTGATATTAATGCCTTTTTGGTTGTTTTTTATTTTATTTTATTTTTAATTTTTTTGGTTGATTTTTTTTCTTTTGTGGTCAGATGAACAGATTTACAGATCATTTTCCAGATGGCCTAATACTGGGGGAAACTTTATATAATATTAGTTGCATTCTTAAGATAAGATCAACCTTTTTTTTCCCACAAATTGGAGATTTATGAAAAATAAATGAATTTTAAAAGTCTGAAAATATAGAAATATAGGAAAATGTGCTGTTTGCAGTTTTTATGATTTCAGTCTCCCTAAAACTATTAAATACTTTCATTTCTAACACTTACCTGGTGGTTTGTTTATCTTTCTGAATCCCTGGACGTTTCAGGTGATGCACGGCGGTCTGTTCAGTGAGGACGGCGTGACCTTAGATGACCTTAGGAAGATTGACAGAAACAGACAGCCTCCGGACTCGGGTAAGAACCCATTAATCATTGAATTCGACAAGCAGCTGCTTTTGCAGTCATTAAAAAGGTTCATGAACTCCCTTCGGGACAGGAAATCTGTTTTATTTGAGATTTTCTCCTGCGAGAGATCTGTGAAACTGCTGTGACTGGAGACAAGCTGGTGACTAAATGTGAGCTCATTTCTTCATTTCCTTCTTTCTTTCCTTTTCGTTTCCTCTGTCTCTTGATGTTCCAGGTCCCATGTGTGATCTGTTGTGGTCAGATCCACAGCCTCAGGTCAGTCTGGCAGCTTGCTGCATTTAACAAAATATGATCAAATCAGTGCTGAGAATCAGTTACTTGCATGGAATAATTAAATGAATGAAAACCTTGATAAATCTCTCTGATTTCTCTCCCTCAGAATGGACGGTCCATCAGTAAGCGAGGTGTGAGCTGTCAGTTTGGACCTGATGTCACTCAGCGCTTCCTGGAGCAGAACAAGCTGCAGTACATTGTGCGCAGTCATGAGGTGAAGGCCGAGGGTTATGAGGTCACTCACTCAGGAAAGTGCATCACAGTGTTCTCAGCGCCCAATTACTGGTAAGAGCCGCCTCCTGCCCCTCAGCCTCGACTCTGCCCCTCAGCCCAGTCTCTGTCCCCTCTGCCCTGACTCTGCCTTAACTGCATCGATTCTATCCTAACTCTGCTCACTCTGACCTGACTCTACCCGACTCTGACCCGACTCTACCCGACTCTGACCCGACTCTGCCCCCTCAGCCCCGACTCTGCCCCCTCAGTCCAGTCTCTGCCCCGACTCTGCTCCCTCTGCCCCGACTTTGCCCTGACTCTGCCCCAACCCTGCTGACTCTGCCCGGACTCTACTGAACAGCATATCTCAGATTTTGTGTGAGTGATTCTCTCTCTCTTTCTGTGTCCCCCCCTCTCAGTGACCAGATGGGTAACAAAGGAGCCTATATTCACCTCAGGGGATCTGACCTCAAGCCTGAATTCCACCAGTTCACTGCTGTGGTCTGTATCGTCACACTGAAGTTTTTTTTGTTTTTGTTTTTGTTTTTTTGGGTGTGTGGAGTGAGACAGTTGTGGCACATTCATAATTCCTGTGAAACACTTGTTTATTAGGTACCCTTTTGAGAAAAGGTCTAATGTAAGTGTAGTTAAAAGGGATGCAGTGGCCTTGAGTTTCTATGGTGCTTTCAGAATCTAGTTCCTTTTACAGACATATTTTTTTCAAAAAGTGTCTGATGAAGTGAGTGGAGGCTAAGGAGGTTTATTAGTTATAGTATGCAGTGAAACGGTGGAATGTAATCAGTTAAAATCGTGAATTTACTCAAAAAAACAAAAGCTGAATGAATACTGTCTCCTGTCTCCCCGCAGCCTCATCCGAACGTGAAGCCCATGGCTTACGCCAACTCTCTGTTGCAGTTGGGAATGATGTAGAGGCACTTGGCTGTCCACCTGTCTCTCAGCAGCTGTTTCTATCTCAAGTCCACACCAGTCCCTCCACACACGTCTCATGCGCTCCTCTCGTTCCTGATCTGCACAAGCGGCTCGGCTCGCCGCGTCCAGAGCAGCGAGAAGAGGACTCAGATCTCAAGTTTGTGCTTTGATGGCGGAAAGAGAAGCGGGAATTTCCTGTTCGGACCTTTTGATACGTCTCGGTCTCGGGTTTGAAAAAACCACCCCCCACCCCAACCCCTTTCGGTAGAGCTGCTAGGTTTTTAAATAGACGCGAGTGGTTGATTCCTCAGCTGTAGGACACAAGGAGCTGGATTGTACCAAAGACCTGAGGCCCTGCGTATCCACCCACCCAGAGAAAGAGCTTTTCTTGGCCTTGACGTCAGAAGGGCTCTGGGTCGGTTGATACATTTATGGGTCCTGAATTTGAACCGATTTAGAAATGTCATCTCCCCACATCCCCTTTCCTTAAAAGCAATTTTGCATTCGTCACCCTTTCCTAACCCCCACCCCCCTTTTAAAGCTTCACTGGGAGGGACGGCAGTGTGTTCCTGTGATACCGTAGCAGTGAAATCATTCTGTGCTGCTTAGCCACCTTCATGCGTTGATCATCTCCGTATACAGTAGCTCCAGGTCCGGTGTGGGTCCAGAAGCTGCCTCAGGAGACTTCACTCTTAACGTCTTGTGGTCAGACTGTTGTCCATTATATAAATGTGATAAAGACAGCTGTACAGATTACACACCACTGTAACGTCTCTTCCTAGCACTTACTACTACAACCACTCCCCCACTCCTGTGGGGGCGGTACAGTATTGTAAAGCTCCGACCTGCTGGTTCGCAGATCCTACACACGTTTCTTTCCCGACTCGCTCGACTGAAATGCACTGGAGACCTCCGTACTCCCCGCCGTACGTCCGTTTCTTCATCTAGCTGCACCCTACCCCTCCTCCTCCTCCCCCCCCAGTGTGGATTTGTGGCAGATCATGACAGATGTTCAGAAACCCATCTTCCTCTCTCTTTAAAAAAAACGCACAGCAGCCATAACTCCATGCCCTTGACTTTTTAGGTAATGTTATATACACACAAGTGTATGTATATACAGTATATACTGTAACATGAAAAAAAAAATCCCTGTGTACATGTTTGGAAAAAAAAAAGTTATTGAATAAAAAAAACTTCCAGTCCAGTTACGCATCATCTCATCCTTTAAAAAAAAAAAAAAAAAACAATGAGGGAAAACAAGAAGATTGAAAATATCAACATTTGTCAAAGAAAGGTAATACAAATGCAAATTCTTGTCTGATGAATAATGCGTAGTATTCGTCTTAATGTGGGAGTTTTACTTTGAGAACTTACGTGCCAGCCACCGATCCGTCTATGGAGAAACAACGCGTAGAGCAATGTCACCTGCTGGTCATTAAAAAAAACATTTATTTAGGGTTTTTTCTTTTTCTTTTTCAGAATGGATTGAAATCTTTGTAAGCTGGAACTTTTGTGAGTGTCTTCCCCCCCCCCCCAGGTGTATAAGCACAGCAGCTATGAACACCACAAACACAATATTTCCTGAGCTTGAAAGTGTATAACAGTGTATGATGCTGTCATTTTTAGAGGCAGCTGGTAGTCTGGTGGTTCTGGAGCTGCCCCTTCGATCAGAAGGTTGTGGGTTTGAATCCCAGGACTGCTAGTGGCACCACTGAGGTCCCCTTGCGCAAGGTACCGTCCCCACACACTGCTCCCCGGGCGCTGTGTTCCTGGCTGCCTGCTGCTTCACTTTGTGAAAGGGGTTAAATGCAGAGAAAGAATTTAAAACTGTTCACACTGTGTGCTGTGGTGTGTTCATGTATGACAAATGGTCATTTTACATTTACTGTGAATTTTAAAGTACAGCTGAACTACAAATCCCATGATCCAGTTCTGGCCCCATTGTGGGGCAATGATGTCACCTGCACGACAGACTTTGTAGTCAGTTTTGGGGAAACACTTGTAAAAAACCTTTTTCTTTGTTTTTCTGTTAAAAATATGCCATTAACATGAATAAAGTGTCTGAACTGACTGAGGCGCTTTGAATGCAAACAGCAAGAAACCACTTTCCTATCAACTCTGGTCTGCCATGCTTTGCCAGAGAAACCCAAGAGTTCATTTTATGTATTTATTTTTCACATTCTGATGAAAAAACAAATCCACAAGCAATTTCCTATATATACATATACTACAACACAAAAGTATTGGGACGCCTGACCATTCCACCAACAGGGAATTACACTATAATTCTAATTCATAGACTTTAATATGGAGTTGGTCCCCATTGCTTCTGTAACAGTTTCCACTCTTGGAAGGCTTTCCACAAGATTTTAGAAAAGGTTGTTCCTTAAACAATGTCCGTAAATTTGGAAGCATGGAGTGGTCTGAAATGTCGTGGTATGTTGATCCATTAAAATTGTCCTTCACTGGAAGTAAGGGACCTAGCCCAAACCCAGAATACTTTTTGTCCGTATTTCCCAATTCTTTTATCCATTCACTCCTACATATATATTGCACTGCCGGTATGCTGCCACTAGAGGGCAGCACTCCTCCTGAAAACAGCAGGAGGAGATGAACATTATGGATTATTTTTTATTCTCTATTATTTCTTCATTGTAAAACAGACTAGAACAGGACTGATTTTTCCCACTGTGTCCTTCCAGGCAATAAAAAGTTCAGTGATTACTTGATGTTAAAAAATTAGAACAGCTTTTTTTTGGAAGACGTAATTAAGTCATTTTACAGTTTCCACTTTTAATTCGAATGTAGTCAATCAGAGCATTTGGTGTCTGAAATTTGGAGCTACAATGATAATGTACAAAACATCTAACCAGTCACAACATCAAAACCCATTCAGTAGCTGCAGACCGATCAGAGGGTCCAGGCTGACCCCTGTCTACCACCGAAATCTCCCATAGTGAACATCAGAACCGGACCATGGAGAGATGGAAGAAGGTGGCCTGAATCACATTTCTTCTACATCATGTGCATGGTCGTGTGTGTGTCTCTCATCAGTTTTGACTTATTCTTCTTCAGAAAACCAGAAACTAGTCTTACTGAAGCAGCGCTCTGAGTGATGATCTTTTTGCACAGTAGCGGGCACAGCTTTCCTCTTCCACTGAACCACTGCGTGAGGCCAGAGGAACTAACAGTACAGCAGATATGAGGCCCAGCTTTTAACCTGCTCTCCGATTTTACATCTAAAACTGTACTTGTAGGCAATCATCACTTTCTTGGTCATTTATTTACCACAAATGTAACAAAAATGGTCAGGAAGGTTGACACAGCTGCACCTTCTCGTGTTTTGCTTAAACTCTAGCCCAGAAAACCCTATAAAACCGACGAGCCTGTGATCCGTCTTGACTTGAACTGAGCTGAGATCAGCTTACCGACGGGCCTGAGCGCTCCCAGCACTGAATTCAACCAGGAAACGGAGTTCAAATGAGGCCGCAGCGAACACACACGTGACAGAAACTGCTGTTATTACATTGGCTGCAACAAAACGTATCGAAAATCCAAATTATTGCAACACAGTATTATGCCTGTAACTTCACACCTGAACGTGCTTGGAATATTTTGAATCACGTTTTACTTCCAGTAGCAAAATCTTTCTTTCCAGTGTATTGTAAATTTGTCCAGTTCAGTCAAGCGCTCCTATGAAGCCTTCGCCCAGATCGCTGAGGCCTTTTCTGCCTGTGCGTTCATTAGAAGGCCGTAAACTGCGTGAGAACAATGGCGCCCTCACAGCTGGGTGGGCAGCACGCTTTCACTCCGGGGTTTCTGCCATATGCGGAGTCGCGTGGGTCGTCTGGACACAATGAGGCGCCGTGCGTCGGGATGCTGCCTCCTTTATTCACACGCCTCCTAAACAGCTTTTTATACGCTGACCCCTGACCTACTGGAAGCCCCCATGGCACACTTACACCCCCCCCCCCCTCCCGCCCCCCGAGACCAGGTCCAGGACGGCCGAGCTGTGGCTACATGAAAGAGAACCAGAACGAGATGCAGGTTTAATTAAAGGGAGAGATTTAACTAATTGACCCCTAAACTAAAGATTTAAGCCTCTTTTCTTGATCTGATTGTTAAATCCGCTTATTTTCTTTTCCACTTGTTTTATACTCAAGACAGTTAAAAGACCATGTGGGGGGGGGATAATTCCTTTAAAGGGCCCATATCTTACATTTTTCATGTTTTATCCCCCCATTCCATCCCCTGCCCTGTCCCCTCCACCCACTGTTGTAACATATGATGCAGTACTAACGTTCGGTTAGTACGGACATTTAGTTTTATCTGCCAAAAACAGCCATAATTCATCTTTACATCATTTTACAACCCTACTGTCATCGTTTTGTGGTAAATATCCTGTATTTCTTTGTATTTTCTGTATATAAGATTTAGATTGTTTCTCATATTGTATTGTACATTTATACACATTATATATATATGTATATACATATATATATATATATGTGTGTGTGTGTGTATATATATATATATAATGTTTACATAATAGTATAAACATACTATTTGTACAAATAATACTTATATACATACATTAACAAATATAAATCTATATTGCATATTATATTGTAGACCGTATATTATTGTATATTATATTGTTCAGTGTATTGTTTATTGTGTCTTTACATATCGTTGTTGTTTATATTGTTGCGCTTGAGAGACACTATCGACTGGAATCAGATTCCTTGGATCTGTTTGGTCACATTCTGATTCTGATTCTGATTCTGAAACACACTGTTTTGGTTACTGTCTCATTAAGACTGAAATATGTAAATGAGCTCTGTTCTGTTTTTTTCTCATTTGTTACAAAAGCATTCCAGGCAGGAGCACTCCTGGTAACTTCAGAGTGAATGGACTAAACTATGTAAATCCATCGGTTTTTTTTGTTGTTATTGGCAGCTTATCTGCATATATGGACGGTTTGGAATGAATTAGAATCAGGAAGCTTTATTGATCCCGGAGGAAATTGCTTAATGCTTTAAAACTTTACGTATGTTTATAACTCTTATTCAGAAATGTAGTTAGGTTGTCCATGATTTGGGCCCTTTGACACGAAGTGAATGCTGCTGCTCTAAAGATGCCTTAGTTGGGAAAAGATCTTCATGCCTCCATCTGTGAAAAAACTAAACATATATGGACAACGTAGAAACGTAAATAAACGAATAAACGGCTAGAAATACATTCAGTAGGAATTCCTGTAATATGTCTTTTTTAACCATATACATTTTTGAACATTACCATTCATGAAATAAAAGTACCATACATATAGTATGTGTACACAGTACATGAATAAACTATTATACACAAATACAGTATATGTTTATGCTTTGTGTTTTATGTAATACACATATAATGCTTCTTTTTAAATGTAAACACATTTTATGGATTGAAGTACATAGTATACAATACATTAAGAAAATACTCAGTTATGCTTATTAATGAAGTATTTTTAGTATTATTAGTATTTAATACATATAAAATATTTTTATGAATAGTAGGTATTTTTATATTTTAACAATTTGCACACACATGTATCTATCTAGATAGACAGATAGATATATATCTATAGGTACATAGAAATATAATATTCATATATTTTAAAAGTACTATATACAGCTCCTCGAAAAAAAAAAAGAGAACACAGCAGTTTATGTTTAAATCAGCGTCTCTATGAGTGTGACCACCATTCCATGGCAGTGTCTGTTAAATTCCTGCACAAGCACCTCATTCTGCGTCGAGGGACTGATTAGTGATCACCTGAATCACATCTTATTTAATGAGGAAAATATAAAAAAACACTGCTGTAATCAACACTCTCCTCTCACAATGAGACCAGTTGGATGGCAAAACACTACTAGAAGTTCGTCAAAGGTCATTATTGCCATTTTGTTTAAGAGTGAACAAGAGATTTATTTTCTTGGAATTATTCTCTTGGAATATTTCTGTAAACCCTGCTGTTGATGTTTTCCTTTAAAATTATGCTTTAAAGAACAATATTTTTATTTGGAAATGAGGAGAAATATTTGTCAGCAGTTCTTAAAAACCAAAGCCAAGCCGTTCAGTTCAATACTTGCACCTATAAAAGATAAAACCTGAGAAACGGAACATTTCTGCAGTGCTCTCTTACTGTTTAACGGAGCTGTATATATACATATATACATATATGAGTGTGTGTGTGTGTGTGTGTGTGTGTAAATTGAGTGAAGTGTGTCTCCTCCTCTCCACTGGAGTCTGCAGGTGACAGGACCAGACCTCCCTCCCACTATCTCTCTCTCTCTCTCTCTCTCTCTCTCTCTCTCTCTCTCTCTGACTGATGGATGTTCCTCCTCCTCCTCTCAGTTCCACAGTAGACCCGTAGAGCCGCAGGTGGATGTTCCCCAGGCTGGATCAGTGATGAGTCGAGTGGAAGAGCTCTGTTTTGAGGCTCGCAGGCTGGAGCTCCAGGAGGAGGAGGAGGACTTCTACCAGTTCGGGCTGGACGCTGAAGAGGCGCTGCCCCGGTTCCGAGGCGCCGAGGAGCTCCTGGCCGCGCTGCGGCAGAAAGAGGAGGAAGTTCTGCTGGCCGCTCAGCTGGGGAAGGCTCTGCTGCTGGAGAACCGCCAGCTCAAGGAGGACACGGACAAACTCCATGAGCAGTACGGGGACGAGCTGGAGGTACGGTTTTAGGTTTGGGTCTCAGTGTCAGGTGGAATTTTATGCTTTTGTGCTCTACTGCTGCTCACACTTTTCACTGTGGAGCAACACGTTATTACTGAGATCCACTAATATACAAATGTCCCCAGAAATATAGTAACACCAACATGCGTGTGTATTTCACTTCTTAGTAAGGAACAGTAAAAGTACAGATTTCCTGTATTCCTATCATTATGAGGACATTCGGTCGGTGCACCGGACTGAGTAAAAGTCACCACACACCTCTAGGCAGGAAACAAGTGTAGAAGGAGATTCAGTTTCACCTCTCACACCTTCCCCGTGCTGTCAGACTCGGTGAGCATCTCAGCTCTGGAAACAGTGTCTCTCTGCGGTCAGTATTTTGTTTCCTTTCTGAGTTTTTGTCACTTTACTGAGTTTCCCAGAGTAGTGGCTCCTTAAAGGGCCCATATCATGGAAAAATAAGGTTTCCCTGCAGTGGCGCGAGGGCTTGGGGATTTTTATGGCCCACACCCACAAAAGAGCCCGAAACCGACCCAACCCACAATGTTGTTTGTAACTAGAGCTGCACGATATGAACAAATATCAGTATTGTGATTTTACTGCTACGTATTTCTGGTATTAAAAAAGCATAAAGTCTGTAAATATTGTTTACACATGTACTTCCCCCATCCATACAGTCCACATACGGAAAATAAGCTACTAAACAGCGCATTTTCAAATCTGAGTTTTTGTGATGTCACAAAACCAACACCTTATTTTGGCTACAGCAGTTTAGCGTCGCCCATTCTTGCACCGATTTGCCAACACCTTTAACCTTTAAAGATGAGACTTTTGTTGGTTTACGTGAAGACCCAGATTCATCAGAACACCCAGTAACCACCCTGGAGCTGTGATTGGTCAGAAATGATTTGACTGGTTGGAGGCTTATTTGCATATTTTAGCCTTTTCCGATATCAGTATTGCAGAGACTAATACTGCGATAACAACTGATAGACAAGCTGGCTATTACCTTCCTTTCCTGCCATTTAGGTTATAGGCAGAGGTTTAGCTTGGACTACAGGCAACCAATCAGAACAGAGCTAATTTACATATATTCTGCTTTTATCTTTGATCTTGTGTGATAGTCTTAGACTGACGACATTGCCGTTACGTAATTACCTTTAAGCTGATCTCAGCAAAACTACAACACCACTCTTAGTTCCACAATCACTAATCATTATCACCACTCTCTCTGGGTGGGTCCTCCCTCGCCCCATCACTCAGTATAACTGTCCTCTCTCTCTCTGGGTGGGTAGGGTGGTCCTCCCTCTCCCCATCACTCAGTATA
>JBBPCX010000040.1:28838051-28856435 GCA_037974365.1 Hydrocynus forskahlii | reverse complement strand
ATATACACACACACACACACAAGGGGTCCTTAGGAAATCACTGTGGTTCTCTGCGATGTCAGAGTGAGTGACGCTGGCTCTGTGGCTGTGTGATGATTTGTTAGTATTCTCAGTGCCAGGCTGTGTCCGACCCTGCAGCTGCAGCAGAAGAGGCCGGTCCTCCTCACACGCTGCTGTTCTGAAGAATGGTGGGCCTGTACGGGTCTGAACTGGAGCACTGAGGCCCTTTTGGCCTGAGGGCTCCTGCGCCAGAGCTGCAGATCACACAGCACCACGTTTCTCTTATAACACAATAATACATATAACTGACCACAACACCAACACCCTTTACGACACACTGTAATGTTACACTGGCACCAAGCTAGCTGTGGTGTCTAGAGTTAATCTACTGCCTACCAATCAGACAGAGCCAACAGCTACCATCACGCTATCTGTGTGCCCAAGTCACCTGAATTTACTGGTCAACAGTCAGTACTAGAATTAGAACATAAAAAGTACTTTAACATTTATTTATATGGAAAAATATAGATTATGTATAGTGTGATTATTCAGACATAATTACTTCATTTCTGACGGTATTGCTCGTTATTTCGCACGCTACATTAGCTTTGTCACAAGAAGTACAGAATGAATGGATAGATAGATAGATGATAGATAGATGATAGGTAGATAGATAGATTTCAGACTCCAAACATGTGCTGGCAGATGGACCACATCCGGGGTGCATAACAAAAATATCAGTATTGCAGACTTACTGCTACATAGTGCGACTGCGACGTCTTTCGATATATAAAGTGTCCACTTTTCTGTAATTAAAAAGGCTGTAAATATTATAAACGTTTCAAAATGTACAAGCCCCCCCATCCATACATGGAAGCCATGCTGCAGAAACCACCGGTTTTCAAATACTAACTTTTGTGATGTCACAAAACCAACATATTTACATGTATCTTATTCTGAGTACAGCAGGTTAGCCCCACCCATTCATTCTAGGGAGTGCTTCAAGTGTTGTAGCTTCACTGGTACGAGCTGCAATGCAGGGCAGCCAATCAGATAAGAGATCATTTGCTTGAGCTTTTTAATTCCTTCAAGCCACGCCCACCGCCTCTCACCTTCTGAGGGGGCGTGCCCACCGCCATCTCCACGTAGTAGCCCTGGCCGGACTTGCCCCTCAGGTTGTCGATCATGTCCACGAAGGTCATGCCCCCTCCGGCCGCCCGGCGCCTCCGCGGCGCCCCCTGCAGGCCGGGCCGGCGGGCGGGGCGCAGGAGCGCCACACGCAGCCCCCCGGCCCCGCAGCCGGGCAGCGAGACCACCAGCACGGCCAGCAGGGTCCAGCAGAACAGGAGCGCAGCGTGACCAGAGATCTCCATCTTCAGAGAAGAATCCGAGCTTTTCCTTCAGGTCCTGGACGTCCAGCTCCTGGGGGGTCGACCGTCTGACATTGCAATCAAATCCCACCCTTTAAATCTCAGGCATCACCTCTGACACTCCAGCCATCATGACCCCCACCCCCCTCCCGATATGGCTTTAATATTTAATAACACAATAAATATAAAACAATCTCCTCGGAGCCGGAAAAGGTGAAACAGTGATCAAAATAAAAGAGAAAAACAGTCCCGATATTGCTGCAGCCCTGACTCGCGACCGCCCCCCCTCCGGAGCCCCCTCCCTGAACCGAGGCCAGCCGTCAGTTTGGACCGAATCCGGCCCGTTTTCGGTTCCGCTCCTCCCGCGCGGCCATAATCCGCATCCCTCCGCTCCCTAAACACCTCCTGCCTCCTCCTCCATCTCTCTCTCTGTCTCTCTCTCTCTGTCTCTCTCTCTCTCTCTCTCCCCCGGGCGCTGAGGGATGCGCTGTTCTACTGAATTGAATCTTTTCAGTGAACCGTTCGCAAAGATTCACGAGTCAAACAGAAGAATCGAGCTCTCGTTTTCTTAATGAGATATTTCATTGTTATAAGAAATACAAATAGGCTATGTAAATAAATACAGCGTCGCCGTAGTTTTCAAGAACTGCTGACAATATTTCTCCGAATTTCCAAATATTATTTCCAAAGCATAGTTTTAAAGGGAATTACAAAACATCACAATTAAACAAATGATGCAGTGTTTACAGAACTTGAATAGTTCAAAGAAAACAAATCTCTTGTTCACTCTTAAACAAAATGGTAGTAATTACCTTTGAGGAACTTCTAGTAGTGTTTTACCATCCAACTGGTCTCATTGTGAGAGGAGAGTGTTGATCACAGCACTGTTTTTGTACTTTTCCTCATTAAATAAGATGTGATTCAGGTGATCACTAAATAAAGCAGAATGAGGAGCTTGTGTAGGAATTTAACAGACACTGGCACGGAATGGTGGTCACACTCATAGAGACGCTGATTTAAAAATAAACTGCAGCGGTCTCTTATTTTTTCCAGGGTTGTATTAATTATCATATTATATTTTATGAAGTTTACAATCTTTTTTCTACTCGTAATGTTTTTTAAAATATATTGTTTCCACGCACGTTACTGTTTCTGAATGTCAGTCTCCTCCCTTGCTATTTTATTGCATTTCTTTTTCTTTTTATTGCATTAATACTGTGACTTTCATTAACCATTCTGCACTACTGATCTGCTGGAAAAGCACCTAATCTTAAACACAGCAACGTCAGTGTTATTCTGTTACAATAATGTTCTTGTTGTTGCACTATTGCTATTGTCTATTTTGTAAAATCTTGTATTCTTTCTTGCTGCACTGAGCATGGTAATGACAAAAGAATTTGGTTCTAAAGTTTTTTCTTATCTTGTATTTTGTCACTTGGTTTTAGCCTTTATTGTCACTGTCATTTACTTTATTGTAACTGCATTACACAGGATTTTTCAGGGGCTCATTTCACTGCATAACAGTATGTAACGGATCATGAATCTCTCCTGATTATATACAAGATAAGGTAAGATAAGACAAGAGAAGAGAAGAGAAGATAAAAGAAGATAAGATAAGAAAGAACTTTATTGATCCCGAGAGAGATTCTTTTGTCATTAGGATACTCAGTGCTATAAGAAAGGATAAAAGATAATAAGACAATAGAAGAAAAATTAGACAATAATATACAACAATAGTGCAACAACAGGAACATTACTGTAACAGAATAACAGTGTAACACTGACGTAGTGCAGAATGGTAAAAGTGATTTAGTATTAATGCAATAAAAATAAAGATAAATTCAATAAATAGCAGCAAATGATGAGGAGATGAGATTAACATTCAGTAACATTCAGTCAATTCACAGATTAAACAGTTGAGTTGCATATTGCACAAATGTGATTTGGAATGGAATGACATAAAAACGTAAAACGATCACCAACAGAACAGGGAACAGAGACTGTGATAATGAGGCCCCTGACCTCATAAATGCTCTACAGAATGAATGGGCACAAATTCACACAGAATCTGGTGGAAAACCTTCCAAGAAGAGTGGAAGCTGTTTTAGCTGTAACGTGGGACCCACTTCATATTAAAGTCTATGGATTTGAACACAATGTCATTAAAGTCCCTGCTTGTGTAATGGTCAGGTGTCTCAATACTTTTGTCCATATAGTGTATGTATGTATATATGTATGTATGTATTTTTTACATACATAAAGGTGAGTTGACTGTTCAGTGGGAATGAAGATGAATCACTGATTCACTAGAACGAACAAGTATAAAGAATCGGTTCTCTGAATTCTCTGAATCAAACCGCCCTTCACCATTCTGCATCCGTGCGCATCTCCAGGCAAGAAAAAACAAGGCGAGGCATTCCGGGCATTCTGGGAAATGTAGTTTCATGGGCTCGTAGAGCGAACATCATTAGTGTTTTATCCACCAAAGAGAGTGTTTTTCTATCTGTAAATCCGATACTTTTCATCTACAGCAGAACAACACAAATAAAACAGAGTAAAGTTGATATTTATGTGTTTTACTGGTTTATTCACAGGGTTACAGGTTATAACATTATCATTACCTGTGGCTACATATGAACTTATTTTTATCTTAGAGGGGAACTCCACCAGTTTTCCTAAATTTCCAAATTCCAATTTAAGACATAAACAGAGGTTCAGAGTAGCTTTGGTGCGAAAATCTCTAGAGAAACTCACATAGTCAGAACAGTTCACACATAGTCAGAACAGTTCACAGTGGAGGTGAATGGAATCAGACGTCTGCCTCTAAAAGCTCCTCAAAGAAAGTTATGCCATGAAATGGTTATGGTTGCACCACCTGACACCTGAGACATTATTCTACCAGAGTTTTGAGAAGCTTTTGGTCCTAAAACGAAACCCAGTCATGGTGGAGGGATACATGCAGGGTGTCGTAAAGTAAAATAGTCCACAAAGAAAAGTGATTTCGTTCAGATTCTCCAGTATTTTACCATCATCAGCATCCATATAAACACTCAGAGACACGTGGAGGTTCACTGGGGGTCGATAGTGAATAAAACGGCTGGATTTGTGCTGGAGACGTCTGGTTCCATTCATCACCACTGTGAAGAAATTTGAGTCTTTCCAATTAACCTGTTCACACCAAACCCGATCTGGATGACTTGGTTTGCAAACACTGAATTCTGCAGAAATTGAGAAACATTTAGATTTCGGTCAGCACGGGAATCCTGTGCAGTGTGGCAGAGCCTTAAAATGGCAATGGAATGGCATTAAGCAGTAAAACTTTACAACAACTGTTAACTCGGCATCTCCTTAGTTGATGTGGCCTCATGGGATGGTCTCAGTGTCAGTGGAAGTGGAGGAAAACAGGAGCCGAGTTCATGTGAGTATCACTCCCCCTTTTTTTGCCCTCAGTGGTACTGGCTGCCTGCCCAGGGTACATTAGGGCCAGCTCATTGTGTGGTAAACAGGGGGAGGCACCATGACCAGCTGAATGCTCTGTGGAAGGAAAGTGGAAGAATGAAATCTGCTGGAGGGAAAAACAGCTGGTGGATGACAGATGTGCATGAGATGGGCCTCCTGATGAGCTGTGTGTTCTTTCAGCTGGGAACCAGTTCTTTCAGCGGTTCTTCTGGCTCTGAGCTGCCCTGATGGTTCACGTTTCACTCAGAGAGCATCTGCAGGCTGATGTACCTCAGTTAATCAAGCATTAACCTACTTGTATAAACCAGATTATATCATTTGTGGACCTTGTGTGCTGAGAGGAAGGCGACTGTCTGTGATTTTAAAGGGCTCTGTTTGGACTTTAAACAGCCGATATCATGGAAAAACCTCTCCTCAGGTATACTCAAGTAATAAAAACAGTCAGATGTGGAATAAACAGTTTCAGCCTCCACTGTAAAGAAATCAGAGTCTCTACATTGAACCATTTCAACCCAAACTCACTCTGAATGACACTGTCCACACATTGAATTATACATTTTAATGTCTAGAATCCCACTTTAATACCTGAATAACAAACCCACAGAGAAACGGATGTGACTCACCGCTGGGATGCTGTTCGTCTGTCTGATCCTCACTGGTTCTGTCTGTCTGTGCTGGGACTCCTCTGGGCTGCAAAGCCACTGAGGAGTGAGGAAGGTGATGTCTGGGACTACTAGTTGACCTGTTTGATCACAAAAATATCATCAGTAATGCATCATTATAATGCAACACAGTCAATGATGTAGTAGAATGCAAAGGAACACTCTGACATGGCCATTTCCAAACAAACATTCATTCATTTTCCGTAAAGTCTTAATCCTTACAAGGGTAGCAGGTACCCGGAGCCTATCCTAGCACACCACAGCATTTACAAACCATAACTTTTACATCTTTCCCTTTATTTAGAAAATAAAGAGAAAGATGTTTTTTGGTTTCCAAGGTACCCGGGTGGAGCTTGGGAAGACTCCTTCCACACCCCAAAATTATTGCAAGTGGAAAATTACACTAAATTACACTAAATGAAATGCTCAGTCTAGACTGAGAATTGTTCAAATCCCACTGGCCGTCACTTAATATCTCATTAAATATCAGCTCATTAAATAACAGTTGCCTCATGATCCACACTATAATTATAAATATAACCGTATTAAGTGACTTTTATAGGTCAGTAGTGATGAATAAAATGACATATTCTGGCTAATAAAGGAACTCAGATGGTAAACATACTGTACATTATTTAGTTGCAATTAATATTGAGTGTATTTTTTCGTGAAGTGAGTAACGTGCAAATGTAGAAAATCTCAGTGTGTGCAAAAGTGTTTGACCGGTAGAGTATCGTCCACAGTGCACTGCAGAGGCAGCAGATAGAGAGCAGGATTATTCCGTTAAATCACACAGGTGGGTCCTCACCTGCCATTGACCTCAACTGTTCCAACCGCAGGTCAGGCAAGATAAGAAAGGAACACGCTGCGGTTTCTGACATTTTACAGCGTCTAACAGAGTAAAGGTCATTTATGAATTATGATTTATCAGTTTGACCCGAGAACATGATCGGTTTACCACTTATCAGGGTCTGCGGAGCGAAAGCCTTTAGCGAAAGGGTTGCTGGCGATTTTCAGCTGTGTGATCTGCAGAGAAGAAGTGAGAGAGAGAGAGAGAGAGAGAGCAAGAGAGAGAGAGAGAGAGAGAGAGAGAGAGAGAGAGAGAAAAAGAGAGAGGGGTAAAATATACCTGAAAATATGTCCAACCATTTTGTACATGCTTTAAGGAGCCAAACATACTCCATAAAGAAACTCTGACGAACAGAACAGGCCACACGTGACCCGCAGTACTGGGCTGTGGAGTCTCTGGAGTGATGGAGCTCCATCCAGAACCTTTGGAATCTAGAACTGATTTTTCAGCATCAGTACCTGACCTCACTAATGCTCTCCTGCAATCAAATCCTCACAGCAATATTCTAACATCAGTATCTGACCTCACTAATACTGTTATGCAATCAAATCCTCCCAGCAATGTTCCAACATTGTACCTGACCTCACTAATGCTCTCACACAATGAAATCCTCACAGCAATGTTCCAACATCAGTACCTGACATCACTAATGTTTTCAGGCTTCAATCAAATCCTCATAGCAATGTTCCATCACCAGTACCTGACCTCACTAAAGCTCTCGTGCAATCAAATCCTCCAGCATCTTCTCAGAGTAGATGTTGCTGCAATAATCTAACCCTGCTATTAAAACCCCAGAATCCAGAAGCATGTGCTATCCACTGATTTAATTCTCTTTCTAAAGGGTTCTATCTAAGAACGCGTGTTGTACCCTGTGGTTCTGGTAGGCCGTGACCGCAATGAAGCGAGTTTCAGGGAAGGAGAAGGTGCAGAAGTTGCGGTGGGCAGAGAGCTGACCGTCCTTTCGCTGATCCACCAGGACCACATGGAGCCGGGGTTGGTACCGGTGCATGGAGTTCAGGATGATCTGCAGGGTCAGCAAGACATCAGTGAGAAATATGTTGGGAGTAGTGTGCAGGGAGCAGTATGTAGGAACAGTGGTGTCACTGGCAGTCCTAGGATTCGAACCCACAACCTTTTGATCACAAGGGCAATGCTCTAACCACCAGGACACCAGCTGCACCTTGAAATCTGGGTCTTACATGGCCGTTATCATCGAGGAGGTTGTTGGTGAGTTTGAGGCGGTCGAACGAGACCGTCTGCTTCATCCACTGGGCACCGCGGGCCGGCGAGTCTGGGTGGAAGTGGACTCTCCCAGGCACCGCCATGTCCCCACGTCCCGCCACCAGCCAGGACGAGCTGTGGAAGGCATACCTGTATAGAGAGGAACATCCAGATCTTCTGTGGGACCCAGATAGGTCAACCTAAGACTAATAGAAATAGAGAGATCCCAGAGCTGCTGACAAAGAAATCTTCTTATTAGGAGATCACAAGTCTGACTTTTTTCTCCTAAACCCAAACGTTAGGAGAAATGAGGAGTAAAAGAAAAAGTCAAGGAGTTCCTCCTATGTTCTCCTCAGCTTCTCAGTTTTTCTTTTCTATAAAACATTATGAGCTGTAGTTTAGACTTGAACTTGATCACAGACAAATTTCAGACTCATTTATAAGACAACCAAGTCTTTTGGATCTTCTAGTTTATCTGATGATCTGAGAGAAATAAAGATCAGAGCAGTGAGAGAAAAGAAATTTTATATTAAGATCTTAAACTGGGATCAGGCTGAGATTAGAGGAAGCTCTTCCTCAGGAGCTGAATTTAAGAAGTAGGAGAAAATGGTCAGAATCTCATACCGATGTTAAACTGAGCTCAGTTCTGTTTAGGAGAAACAGGCTGGACAGAGACGAGTTTCACACAACACCCTGGTTAGGATAAGCAGTTCAGATAATGGATTGCTGATGAATGAATGGATGGAGAGATGATAAACGCTTCAGTATTTCTTAGCTGTGAACCTGACCTGTATCTCTTGTCATCTACGGGAAGGAAGTCCATCAGGAGAACATACTCTGCTGTAGGGTCCATACCTGTGATGTACACTTGAAATGTAGGAAACATCCTCCTTTTGAAATGCAAGCAAAAAGAAATTAGTGAGCACAGATTTAAATCGAATTTACATTCCCAGAAAATCGGCTTCTTTTTTGAATCAGTGACTCCATCAGTCATTTTAAAAGATCTACAGTGGGATGTATGCATTTGGCGTGTATTAATTGTATATAAAGAGATACATTGGAAATAAAGAAAACAATAACAGAGATAACAATATGGTACTTTCCCTGTGATAAACGTGATGAAATGTATATGCTAGACTAAACATTACAAAATGTATACACTAGTTATGATGGCACAATTTGATCGGTTGAGAAGCTTTCCACCTTAACACATCACATTTCACACACAACAGCATATTCTTTTGCTGAGCAAAAAATTTGCTGAGCAACGGTTGCTACGGAAAACGATTGTCTTTCCACTGTTGATGACCTTGATGTTCCACTTCAGCATCCACAAGAGAAAATGAAGACCTCCAAGGACTTTAAGATCGTTTCACTCTACAGTTGTTTGGTTACACTCTGAAGAAGAGTGGAACTGAACAACTCTCTTGGATCACACTCCCAACCCCCCCACCCCTCCCCACCCCCCACATCACCCCTTCAATCTGCCCCCCACAAACCCCCAACCTGTAGCCCCCTTACACACACACACCACCTGTAGGTCCCCCAGTAAACTTTTCGGTGATGGTGGAATTACAGACTTAATGCTAAACACATTATAGTTGGGCGGAACCGAACAGAACCCACACCAACAAACGAAATGGGCAGAACAGAACAGAACCCATAATGACAAACGAGACAGGCAGAACCAAACAGAACCCATACCGACAAACAAGATGGACAAGAACCACATTGTGGGAACCTGATGGAACTGAAGAAGCTGATTGAGCTCCACACTGCTGCACATTCACACCATCATCTAAAAACCAGCAGGAGGACCTGCTTTTCTCAGTGTAAGGAGACGCTTATTAAAGCCAAAAAGTGCAGAATTGTATTCTTCTTTGTTCTCCTGTGGTCTTTATTCTGTAGAACTGCTGCAGAAATGCAGGAGAAATTGGGATAACACCGACCTGCCGGCTTTGGTGACTATCATCTCAGTGCCAAGCTGGTCAAACTGCTGCCACAGGCTAAAGGTCTCAAGGTGAACCTTGATGCCTGCGATCTGAGGGGCTTTGGAACACGTGTCCTCTGGAAGGCAAGGCAAGCCCATGTTGCAGGAATGTGTCAATCTGGAGACTGGAGAGAGAAGGAAAGAGGAACAGAGAGGAGATGAGCGGGAGAATGCATGTGGGCCTCAGAAGAACCAACAGAACAAAGCAGATAGAGAAGGTCAGCGTCACCATCCATTGACGCTTATTTCCGAGCTGTTTGTGAAAAGGTCTTCTATGAAGTCTTGAACTTTTCTGGAACCTCCAAGTCTATGTGTGTCCTCCAGGCCAAGGTTTCCTCTCTTTGGAACACCTTCTATGCAGAACTGAGCTTTCGGCTGGCTTTTATATACTCTGAGAAGCTAATTAGGCCCCAGCTCAACACCTCTTTCATTCCAGAACGTCCAAGAACAAGACTGAGTATTTCCTAATTATGTATATATTACCTACTGCTATTGACTGAAGACACAGGGCCATCAGTGGGTCTACAGCTTGGCGACAATCGATCAAACATCCCTCTGATCCACTGGCAGCATTCAACATGCAGCTAATTGGATTTTTAGCACCACTAGGAAACAAAGCAGATGCCCTCTGACCCATGGTGGACACAGTTCTTCAATAGCTCCTCTTAGCTTTGTTCTACATAAATGGATCTCTGAGGAGCCTGAAGGACCTGTCAGAGAGCTAAAATGGATCGGTTAATATTCTCCTACATGTGAGGAGAACACCACGGCCAGGATCGTGGTCCAATCCTGGGCTTATCCAGACTTGTGGAGATGCTGCTCTGCCTCATCATAGCCATCAAACTGTTTCTTTGATATTACTCTTGATGTTCTACCAATGAACAAGCTCAGGATTTTTAGGAAATGGCATAGACAAGGAATGCGGACCCAGAAAGGGAGACCAATTCTGGTCAAGGTTGGCCAGAATCCAGCAAGGTTTCATTGTTTACCTTCTCACGCAGCTTCTAAACTTGGCTACTAGTTGACCCAGATGTGTTTGGGCAGGGGGATTGATAAATTGGGTCATTCTTAGTTCATTCAGAATACTTTTGCTTGTTTATGTATGTGGTAGTGGGTGCTACTGGAAAGGCATGTGGATGTAACCCCAAACTTGAAGGTTTATCTTACTTTTGTAGCAAAATATTCTGTTTTTGAAACAATAATCATAAGTGAGAAGTGCTGGTCAGTGATTATCATGTAACAATTTTAATCATTCAATTAAATGAGAATTCTACCCTTAGAAACTAGAACTGTTCACAGTAGTGGTGAATGGACCCAGATGTCTGAAACCTCCAAAAGCTCCCTCACAGAAAGTGTACCACGAAGTGCGTATGGTTATGCTACCTGACGCCAGTGAGTTTGTTCTACCAGACTTTTGAGACTCACCAATTCATGGTGGAGGGATACACCAAGGTATTTTGAGGCAAAATAGAAAAAAATGATTGTTTTTGTCAGATTTGCCACTATTTTACAATCATCAACATCCTTATAAACACTCAGAGACATATGAAGCTTCACTGGGGGCTGTATTTGTGTTGAAGATGTCTGGTTCCTTTCACCTCCACTGTAAAGAAATCAGAGACTCTACAATAAATCATTTCATACTACTCTGGATGACACTGTTTTCACTGACTTATGTAGATAACCTCGACTTATTTTATGTTATTTTATGTTATACCCCACCTTGTTTGGTAAAGTGCAGATCTGATAAAACCACAGAATCTTAATTTTTATATCTTGATTATTGTTAATATGGATGGTGCAGTGAACATGCTCTGAAAGTGAGCCCAGAATTCAGCTCCCCAGAGACCCCCAACAGTGACCTTCTGATTTTGGGATGAGATGAGATTATGGATCCAGCAGTCTAAT
Source organism: Hydrocynus forskahlii (assembly GCA_037974365.1). Classification (NCBI taxonomy): domain Eukaryota; kingdom Metazoa; phylum Chordata; class Actinopteri; order Characiformes; family Alestidae; genus Hydrocynus; species Hydrocynus forskahlii. Next base: position 28,844,975 of record JBBPCX010000040.1, on the reverse strand, counting down.
GTTCACGGTGCAGAAGATTATGGGTTAGTGCTGACATGGTTTTGCCTGAGGCGGTTCTAGAAGTTGTCTCATCCATCTAATACTAATAAATACCAGGCCTCCAACAAACATCAGGTCAGAATCTGTCAGTTCCTGGTGATTTATTATCCCAATAAAACTCCATACACTTTCCTCCCTTTTTTCCATCATATAAATCTTATTTTACTTTTACTTTTATTTTTATAGCAACAATCCAAATAACAGAAATGTTTCATTCTTTATAGTCACATGTGGATCGGATCATTCAGTACATAAAGGAACATGTTATGCTCTATAAATTATTCCAGGCATTAAAACAATAAGCATACTTTTTATTATATTACTTTGACCAATTTATTTTGAGCCTCTAAAAAATTAGGGACTGTGAAAAGTGGCTGTAATTTCTGAAGGCTTAATGTAATTATTTTCTTAATCCTCAAAAAGTTGAAATTCCATCACATTTTGATTGCTTAATTTAAAAACCACTGCGTTGGTATACAAAGAGACATTTACAAAACTTACATCAAATATTTATGGACCTTCCTGTACTAGTGCATCACTTTACATGTTGCTGCTGCAAGAAATTGTGGGACACCATATTGGTTGCTTTGGTAAATGATGGATAAAAGTTCTTTGGCTGCTGAAACGTGAAGGACTGGTTTAAGATAAGGAACCAGCCCTGAAACTGCCTTGGTGGAGCAGACTTGGTGGAATCTTCCTAAAAAAACATTTTCTTGAATACTGATTGGACCTTGTTATGGTTAAGATAAAAATGTGTACACTCTGAAGAAACAAAGGTTCCAAACAGAGTTTTTGATTGGATGCCATAAAAGAAACATATTTGATTCCCTAAAAGTTCTCTCTGTGCAAGTTCTTGGACATGAGAGGTTCACAAGAACCTCTGCAAAGTGTAAATTTTCCAAGAAGAGCTCTGTAGACCTTTCCATTTACATCTTCTTTTCAAATTAGGTCATTTTAGGGGAATCAAGAGTGCTGAACTGAATTAGGGTATTTTGAGGAGTGCTGTGAGAAGCTGAATTGTTTTTTCAATGCCTACCAAAGCAGAACACATGAGACAGGAAAAGAGTTTGTATGAAACAGTCTGTTTTTTTATTGAGCCATTATTTTGTCACATGTTTTTGACAACCCAGAAGCACAGCAAAAGATTTAGGCAGAATGTTGCACAAAAATACAGGCTGCATCTACTTAAGCATGTGCCTGCTTGAGTGAGCTCAAAAGCTTGGCAAGACAGTAAAAGTCCAGTTTCTACATCAACCCATGGCGTGAAAAGTGCGTGTGAGCAAACTGCAAGAGTAGTGAGCAGAGGGGGGGCACGGAATCCCGCTGGGGGAGGAAGCCTTGCAGACTCAGATGTCGGTAACAGGGTGCAGGAGATGAATGAGATGGTGGAGGGAAGGCCTTTGAGGCCACATTCTGGAGGGAGAGGACGTGGTTGAGATGTTTACGCCTGAATAGCCTTCTGGATGGTGCTGAAAACTCCATCCAGCTGTGGCTTGAGCTCTTCATATACGGTTTGCAGCTTCTTCTGCAGATCTCCAGATTCGTATTTGGCCCACAGGTCATCGAACATGGTCTTCGCCTGTTCCCTGTACTCCTGGACGTAGGGGTCCACTTGCGTTCTCAGCTGCTCCAGGCGCTCGGTCAGCTTGTTGCGCAACACCTCCACGATGGGTGTCAGCTTGGACTTGGTCTCCTCCACGTTGGTCTTGATCTTCTCCTGCAGCTCCTTCATCACAGGCTCCACCTTGACCCGAAGTTGCTCCATCTGCTCGCGGTTCTTCTCCTGGTACTCCTTGATCAGGGGCTCCAGCTTCTCGCGGTACTCATCGAAGTGTTTCTTCAGCACCTGGCGCAGCTCCTCGCGCTTGGGCTCCAGCTCCTTGCGCAGATCCTCGATGTCTTTTTCTGCCTTAGCACGCAGATCAGAGATGTATTCCACGATCTGGGGGCCGATGCTCTCTCTTACTGTGCTGAGGGATCCAGAGGCACTCTCCAGGTAATTCTGGATTCTGTCTAGGGACAGAGTGAGGCGGTCCCTGTGGTAAAGAGAAGAGTGAAGCAGGTGAGGTCAGAATGCAGGATTTACATGATAATTGGTAAGCAAACTTGAAGAAGTTAGCCATACCCTTCATAAAAAGGGTTTTGAGTATGTTTGAAAAAGATTTGTGAGTATGAAGCACCTTTTAAGGGTTTAAAATGAACTACTATGGTGTTTCAAATTTTTGAAGTCTTTTCAGTCTTTTTAAAAGAACCACCACGTTATTTGAAAGTTCAGGGAAAACTCCTTGAATTAGTATAGAACTTTTACTCATATGTTTCAGCTATAGTGAATCGCATTTTGGTTATTCTATGGCAAATTTGGTCCTGGTTCAACTCACCTGTTCATGGGTGTATTTGATGAGGTACTACCTAACAGTGCTGGACCTCCAGGACTAGAGTTGGGCACCCGTGATATATGGCATTACTTTGTGGCAACTTTTTTGGAGTATAGACCAGATTATGGGTTCTTTCTGGAAGGTTTATGTTATGTGGCGGTTCTTTGGATGGTTCTTTACAGTAGTACATCTTAAGACTGTCCTCAAACTCTAGGAGCACTCAGAAATGTGAGTTGATTGGTTTGAGAACCACTATCTTCAAGAACCATCGCTCTAAAGGTTCTTTAGAAACGAAATTTGGTTCTTTCATGGCATCACTCCAAAGCTTCACTGACAGAGAAGGAAAGAATGATGAGCTTGATCTCTTACTTGACTGCCTTGTACTCGGCATCATCAAGGCCATCGATGGCTTTCTGTGCGGTCTCCTTCACCTGACCCAGGTATGTCACGACTGCGGACCTGATCTGTTCATACTCGTTTGGAGCATCGGCCTGCAGGGATCGAGCCTGGCAACCTGGACAGAGAGATGAAGTTTAAGGTATTTAGAACAACTAGATTTTCAGATCTTCCATAACGGGGAATCTTTCTTAGTTGGTCATTTTGAATCAGTATCAGAATCAGATTAAGGAAACTTCAATGATCCAGGAGGAAATTGCTTATGTCACGACTGCACAGACGCACAGAAACATGTACAATATAAAATATAATATAAGTCAAAATAAAACTAGCCACAGTACTAAGTACATTATATACACAAAATGCTGTGGTCAGGAAGGTGGATATAAACTATAGATAAACTAATAAATTACTGAATTACTATAGATAAATTAATAAATAAAACATCATAATTGTAACACATGCAGTTACATTGCACATGAATTTGCTTTAAATAGTCAGGAACAGCTGAGGAACATTATTTACCTGCAGCCAGCAGAATGGTCAGTGCTAGAGCCACAAACCTCATGGTGGATCTGTGAACAGAAAGAAAAGATCAGCATCTTGGAAGAGATACAAGACCTTATCCTACTACACATTTAGTTCAAAAAGGGCAACAAGAGGATCTAGCAAGACGTGGAACCTGGTTCAGTCTACAGCATATGTCAAGCCTATCAATCCTCACGCTAATCCAACCTGGATAAACGGAGCTGGAAGGAGCTGCAGAGGCTTCCCCACTAGATTAGTGTTTAACTGCTGCGTAATCTCCAATCCCCAGGATTAGCTTGGATGGACCGACGATAGACTTGAACAGGCTTTGTCCCTAACCTGAGGTTACTCGAGACCTGGGCTGCAGGCCAAAGCTCACCCAGGTGGCCTCCCTTAAAGTTACCCCCAACTCCAACAGTTATTTATTTTACACAGCTGTTTATTCTGGCACCTCTAGTCAGATGTTGATCTTCTAAGTAAAAATCTACACTGAACACCTCCCTGCACATTCTACTGCGCCTTACTTTACTGCTTATTTGCCGAATTTAGGATACAGGACACACATAAAATGTAGCACATTTTATATTTCATTTTGTTGTGTTATACTCAGCAGCAAATAAATAGAAATTTTGCCCTGAGATTTTGCAGAAAGTGTGCTCCTCTCAAAAAACACATATTATATGAGGGCTCCCTAAATAATGTGCATACAAAATTATTTTAAAGTTACAATGAAGAATTTTTGCAACAAAACACAGGCTAAATGTTGAAAAATGCCTCTTTACCTGAAGCCACATAAAGTGGGCGCCCCTGCTACAAGACACCTAAACACTCGCAGCTCTGTTTTAACCTCACAGTCTGATCTGAGTGCCTGAGCCTTTGCTAAACAACCCAAAATGAACAATTTTACAAGGCCGTTTTTCCTCCAAAGTCCCAATCCAGCCTAGGCTCTTGCTGAGTGAAAGTGCGGCTCCGTGGCTTACCTGTTGGAGATGCAGGTCTGGGAGAGACTGAGGAACCCGAGGCAGAGGTGGATGTTTTATAGGGCCCGTGGGAGAAGCAGGGAGGGGGTGGGAGGGCGGCGGGGGTGGGAGTGTGCCTCCGTGGAGGTGGACCTCACCCCCGCTCTGATCCACTGGGTACAATGGTCACCCACTGAGTGGAGGGGGAGGTCATCATCAGTAAAAGTGCTGTGAGGCCATGTACTCTGCTTCTCTCAGCAGCTGTCTGGATTTTGGACACCTTTAGATACAGATCATGATTCAAGAAGCTTTTTTTTTGCAAGAAACAACTTTTGCATATTTGTTTGCTTTTTAACTATCATACCAAACCATTTATTGGCTTCCTACCTCCATCCTAAGGAGGTTCTTCCAGGGTCTAGCAAAGGTAGACCCTTTGCATGCTTAAATGCTCCATTGCTTAGTTAAATTATCCTTCTCTTTTATGCTAATTAAAATATGTTTTTATATTTCTCCATTTTTTTCTGCAAAACTTCCACTTATTTGCTAAGTTTTAAAACACAGCATGTAAAAACTTCTGGAAAGGCCATAGTTTCGGCGCATATGTGTAAAATCTTCACTTAACATTTCAAAGTAACTTCCTGCAGAGGACGGGTCAATAAAGCCCATTTGATCAGAGGCGTCAAGACTTTTGCATATAAATGGGTTTAAAACTATTTGGAAAAGAGGTTCTTAAATATCCAGGACTCTCCAGCAAGTTCTAGATCTCCTAAGAATAACTCAATTGGGCCATGTAATAAGCCTTAGGGTGCAGTAAGGTTCGGGGTTGTGTGTTGAAGAAATATTTTAACTTATTTTTACTTGTTTTTACTACATTTGCATATGACTGTAACAAAACGGGCTCCACTTTTAAGTTTTATGCAGATCCTCTTATCCAAAGCAACTCAAAGCAGCGTGCTATTACAGATGTGGGTGAATGTTGGGAGATTTGTCCAGGTACTATTTTGTGACTATGTAATGTGGGGGTTTGTCTCAGAGGCCACTAAACCGACTTTTACAAATGAAAGAACCTGTTTTGGTGCTATATAATTGCTACAAGTGCAATAAGTAATATTAACTCATTGTCTTCCACTTAATTACTGAATAATCAGCCCTTAGACTCCTTTAGCTTGAGTTTTTGCCTGCAGATGTGCCTCAGTACATCCTAAGGCATATTATTCAGTAACTACATAGTTATTACTATATTATAACTTAATATTTATTGATGTGCAATAGGAGTGGTAGGTCTTAGCATGAGCTCCAGCAATGTGCCATAAAACATCATTTGTCCCAGCAGCACTGTCCCCAAGCACTTCTTTGGAAAGCACATCGGAAAACCGTGCAAAAAATTAACTCTTAATATGGATTTTTTCTGTCCGCTCACCTGGGAAATGTGCACGGGGTGCGAAGGGCACTTAAAACACAGTGAAAAGAACAAACACAAAATAAAAAATAAAAACCATTCTTAACAATTTTGTGTAGACAATTAGAGTATACGGCTCTGGGGAAAAAATAATGTTCAAAATACAAAAATGTTCAGTTTCTCAGGTTTTATCTTTTCTATGTGCAAGTACTGAACTGAGCAGCTTTGACTTAGTTTTTAAGAACTTCTGACAATATTTCTTCTCACTTCCAAATACAATTATTGGTATTATAACAAATCTCTTGTTCATTCTTAGACAAAATGGCAATAATTACCTTTGACGAACTTCTAGTAGAGTTTTACCATCCAACTGGTCTCATTGTGAGAGGAGAGTGTTGATTACAGCAGTGTTTTTATACTTTTCCTCATTAAATAAGATGTGATTCAGGTGATCACTAATCAGTCCCTCATGAAGCAGAATAAGGTGCTTGTGTAGGAATTTAACAGACACTGGCATGGAATGGTTGTCATACTCATAGAGATGCTGAATTTATTTTTTTCCAGGGCTGTATATGTTTCCCATTTAGGGTATGGTTATTATCATTACCTCATACCTGTACATTCTTTTGTATTTTTATTTTATCATTTAATGTTTATTGTCTTGTTTGTATAGGAGCGAAGCATCGTGGCCAATAAAATGCATTGTGATTCAGATTAATTGGTGATTATAATATGGATCGATCTTCACTGTGAAGAAAACAGGCCGTGCGTGGGAGCACTGAGCAAACCGATCGAGAAGGCAAACACACTGAATGGTTTTTGGTCAACGGTCAAACCTCCAGCTCTGCGGAGTCTCTGGCTTTCCAGGCTTCAGGGCCGAGAGGACGGGCCTCCGATAAGCTCTGCGAGGGGCAGCGGGTACAGACTCCGCGCCATAAAAGATGTGGCGTAACCTTGCGGTACACATTGTTGCCGTATCGCAGCTCTGGAAAAGCCCAGCCAGCTCCCGCCGCTCACCGTGGCACAGAGACAAATGGGTCAAAGGGTCAGTCGAGCTGTCCGCCACACCTGGACTTTGAGCTGGACCAGGATGGGGGCAGGTCACTACCAGGACTTTTAACCAACGCACTTCTCAGTTTGCTTTTAAACTGTTTTTAATTGCTCTTAATGATGCAATTAATTTGGGATTGTTTATTTTGCTCAGTACGAAAGCTTTTAGTCCATCTCA
>JBBPCX010000040.1:28818117-28835475 GCA_037974365.1 Hydrocynus forskahlii | reverse complement strand
GTTGGTTGTTGGTTTGGTGTAGTGGGGTGGGTTGGGGGTGTGGTGTAGTGGGTTTGGTTGGTGGTGTGGTGTACTGGGGCAGGTTGGGGTTGTGGTGTAGTGGGGCAGGTTGGGGTGAGGTGTAAGGGGCAGTTTGGTGGTGTACCACTAGGGTACTGCCACCCAGTTAGCAGGGCAGGTTTGGGACGTGGGGGGCAGGTCAGGGAAGTGATGCAGGGCTGCTGTCACACTCTTCTTCAGTCAGACTGAACGGCTACAGCGTGTAACAATCTTTACAAAGTTTTCTGAGGGTTCAGCTTCTGCTCTGGACACTAAAACAGAACATCACCACCATTCAGCTGCAGCCGAGAGACAGCCGCTATTCCTCACCCAGGTTAAAATGCTTAAATGTTTCAGTCGTTGCTGTCCTTTTTCCTGCTTTGTCCAGAGAGGCAGGTTGCCTTAGCATTTAATGTAATTAAACTTCAGCAGCTATCCATCACAGCCAGTCTTCAGAACAAGGCGCCCTGACAAACCTGCTGAACCCTTCACTGCAAGGGCTGGGTAATATGAGGATAAATCTATTATTACTGCGATGGATTCCATTACGATCGAATTCTCTGAGAGTTTGATGGGTAAAAACTTCTTCAGTACACCAAACACCTACATGAATCTCATGGACCAATCATAGAGTCTATAAATGACGACAGCTAGCAAAAATGAACTGCACAGCACAGCCAATCTCTGAAAAATAAACTGATTAAAATCTGTTTTCTCAATTCAATTGACTTTAAAACGATTTGAGGATTCTGCACAATAGGGAGCTGCACTCAGTTTGATTTTTTTGAAAGGGAGGAAACCCACACCAGCAGGAACTCGTGCATGTTTGCTGTATAAAGTTGTAGGGTTCATAAAGAAAAAAGTTTTTACGCAGTCTATGCAGCCAACATGCCACCCCTCAGGTAATCCAGATCGCTTATAAAGTGAGTAGCTAAAAGCAACATTAAACATTTCTGACATTTTCTAAAATTTTGGCCTTAAAAAGGACTGTAAAACGCATTTCATTCCACTTTCAGATACCTGCAGTTACCCTGAAATATCTTACAACTCTCTTACAGTAAGAAGCACTTGAAGTTTTTTTGCCACGACTTGCCATCTTCTCTTTATTCTCAATTGTAAATATATTCAGAAACGTTTAGTCTATACTTTGTTTTTATTGCTTTGTATTGTAAACAGTTGTGCATATTTGTCAATTCATTGTATTATTCAAGAGTGATTCAACGTTCCAAGTTTACTGCAGTTTCATGGACTCGTCTTCTGTGAGCCTTCTATAAGTGTGTGTGTGTGTGTGTGTGTGTGTGTGTGTGTGTGTGTGTGTGTGTGTGTGCATGTGTGTCAGTCATTGAACGCTTATCAGCGCCATTCAGCAACATTTTCCGTTTGTCAGAATTCTATTCCATTACAGAGAGAGAGACACACACACATATATACACTCACAGAAACACACACACCTACACTGTCATAGTCACACACTGGCACTGGCATTTACTCATCAAATCACAAGTTTGACCACAATTTATAAACATCACACAGATCAGAGCACACACTTTACAGTTTGAGTGTGTCGGCACAGGACCCCACTGTGTGACTGCAGGACCTCACTCTGTGTGTGTGTGTGTGTGTGTGTGTGTGTAGGACCTCACTGTGATGCACCAAAACACACACCATACATCTTTGAAGGGAAAAGAACTGGAGTGTGTTCTCAACAGCTGCAATATTTATCAATAACAAAGAAAGAAAGAAAGAAATGAAATGAAATAGTGAGAAAGAAGGAAAAAGAAAAAAGTAAGAAATGCCTAAAGAAAGAAAAGAACAATGAAAATGAAAGACAGAAAAAGACCAAGATGTGATCAAAAAGAATTAACACTGAGAAAAAAAGGAATGACAAAGTACGAGAATAAAAGAGTGCCATACACTACTGAACAAGAAAGGAAGCAAGAATAAAAACAAATGAACAAGAGAAAGAAAGAAAAGGATGATTATAAACTGGCTAAAGAAATGAAAAAGAACTGAAAAACAGAACTGACAGACAGAAACAGGGCAGAAGTGAAGAGGGGGATAAAGATAGCCCACCCCTGTAATATTACCCCTGTGATGGGGGGGGTGCGTCTTTGCTGCAACACCATGACCCCGCCCCCCTCCCTCACTGGTCATTCAGCCCCCCACGACCCCCGGACCTAGTGCCCCCCCCGGTCCCGTCCCGGTTCGACCCAGCCCGGGGAGGCCGGCCTGAGGGGGGGAGTGCGGCTGAGTCTGAGCACCAACCTTCGTCCTCTCCCATGCGCTCGTCCTTCCAGGAGCAGCACAGCAGCATCAACCTCATCCACCCTCCGCCGGGAGCTCCACAGAGAGCCGACCGCAGATCCAGCGAGAACCGGGCTCCGAACGAGTCCGTGGCGCTCCCTCCGCCCTCCTGAGAGAGCCTCCCGGTCACACTGCGGTCTGAGCCGAGCGGGGGCCGAGTCTGCGGCGGGGCGGGCCGGCCTCTCCCCTCCCGAGCACCGCCACCCTCATCCTCCGCTCCGATTGGCTGAAAATTCATTATAAGTTATTATAAGACGCAGTCCGCTGCTCTGATTGGACACGTCTTTCCCCCTGTTGAGCTGCAATTGGTTAGTGATTCATATTCATACCCAGCCCGCCGTTTCGACCAATCCCAGCCTAGAGGGGCGGGGCTCATCTGAATACAGGTGGCTAAGGGTTGGCCAACGGGACACCGTGCCTAGAAAGAAGGCATGCGCAGTAAGGGTTCCATCCTCTCCCACTTTGTGTCCGGAAGAGGGTTTCATTAGTAGAAGTGCCCCCTAAATAAAATTTCACCATGAGTTAGCCTCTTTTCAGTCTAAAAGAGAAGACACACATACTGTGCAAAAGTACTGAGCCATCCTTCAGTTCATATTATATTACTTTATATCACATCATATTACATCATATATTACTTCATATCATGTCATGCATCACATCGCTTATTATAATTGATATTACCTTATGACACATTATATTATATATCATCACATCATCTTATATTATATTACAGTAAATGATGTTAATAACTCCAGTCTTGGCCTATATGTTCAGGTCTTATCTTTAGCGTGTGCGCTAACTGAATTAACAAAACACACCACAACAGCTGAGCAGTGCTTGCTAACTTTTCTTTTTGCTGTTGGCCACATTTAACAATGTAAGATGTAATAGATACTACAAATAATGATAATAATACATAATTCATTTGTTCATTATAGGATTAAACTGACAATGAGTGATGCAAGAAGGCAGACGGAGACGTGCGGTTTCTTAGAAACGTTTTTATTTCGTTTTCACTGAAGCAGTTAAAAAATCCGGGTTCTCCGGGGGGAACAACTCGAATGTGCGTCGTGGAAAAAGTGCAGTACCCCCACCCCTTTCTATTAAATAAGATGGAAATCCCACGGCACAATAAGACACTGTAAGACCTGGTCAGGCTCACGAGCAGTTCAGATACAGCACCAGGCGGGAGGAGCTCAGCTAAAGTGTCAATTTGAACTCGGAACAGTACGATCTACCAGAAAAAACAGTCTGCTGAGGACGACTCAGGTAATATTGGATCGGTAATACATCGGCTAGTGAGGCTTACTAAGGAGAAGCTCGGTCAATTACATAAAGCACACCCATACACATGTATAACACACACACACACACACACACACACACGTACACACACATATACACACACAAACTCTCTCATCGTCTGTCACACAGCTCACATCTTTTAAAAAATCGTATACAGTATTACAAATTTCCACAGTGACTAAAATGCATAAGCTACTGAAGGCAAAAAAAAAACAAAAAACAAAAAAAAAGAACAATAGTTATTGTCATATCATGTGTACAAACTTGGTAATAATGTAGAAAAGTCAAGTTCGAATGGTGCAAACAGAACAACAACAACAAAGCAAGGTAACCTGCTGTTAAATGATCCGACATACTGTATGAATATGATATATAACGGCTAATTCGGATGGAAGCACCTAATCCCCAACTTCAGGGAACAATGTATGTATCTATTTGCTCTTTTTGTCAGGTTCATTATTAGCCCACGCTGCTGTTTCTCATGTCTTACCCCATAAGTGTCCTGTCTTATATCAAAACCGCACTGACGGGGGAAATAAAAACAGCTCCTGTTTTCTGGGACGACCTTAAAATCTTCCATTTGTGATTAAATACAGTCGACATAATCAGAGCAGGGCAGCTCTTCATACCAAACGAAATTGGCGAGAATGACCGGGAGGACGATGTGTGTCGGGGCACGTGGGGTCACACTGTTGAGGCCTTGGGGTTTTGTGGCTAAATTGGGCCTGTCCATGAGGCATCAAGGTGGTTTTGGTCCATGCTGGGTTCTGGATGGCTCTTAGATGAGTTTGGAATCTGTTTCTGTACTCATTATAACACGCCCTCGTCAACAGCACCATCGTAAATGCACTGTCCTTCATGGTGGGTTTGGTGAGAGTCCACAGTGGCGGTGAATGGAATCAGATGTCTACCTTTAAAAGCTCCCTCACAAAAAGTTATTCCATGAAATGGTTTTGGTTGCGCCACCTGACGCCTTCCAGAAGATTTTGGTGCTATAATGAAACCCGTTCATGGTGGAGGGGCATTGTGAGCCAAAGCCAAAATTGTTTTCTGATTTTACCATCATCAACAGCAATATTTGTGTTGAAGACGTCTGGTTCCACTTACCTCCGATGCTGTTTATTAGCGCTAGCAATAAAATCCGTAATATTTGGGCTTTATATATCTACTACTCCATGAAGACTGATAGAACGTCATTTTTATATCAAACTACTACATGAGGCCTGACAGAACATTGCTCTGATAGTTAGCAAGCGAAAGGCTACAGCGCAAAGCCAAGGAGGAAGAGAAATGACTATGGCTCTAAACCTTGTAGCTATATCTGAAAGCTATAGCTAAAGCTGCCAGCCAGACAAAGCAATTACTCACAAAATTGAGTATAATTTCTCAAAAGTGTTGCTTTTCAATTACTAACAGAGGCTAACCTAACCGAGGGCGTGCCAGAAAAAAAGTATCAAAACAGGATCATATACTTGAATGGAACAGAATAGCATCAAAACCCCAACAGCAGTAAAGAGCCACATCCCAGAATTAAAAAGACCAAAGTGGACCAGCAGTCCAACTGGGGCATAACTGTGGAATTTCCTTTCTCTGTGTTTTGACTGAATGGGAATCCACAGAGGTAAATCTGGTGTAAAGACGGCCTAATGCAACATCAACAAACCCATTCTATGATACACTTTGGTCCACGGGGCCTTGCCATCGCCGCCCGGAGACAAATGTCATGGCTTTGGACCTCACATAGAGAGACTAAATCAGGCTTGTGCGTTCTGTTCCCCAGAACACACAAGCATGACGGCTAAAGAACCTGGTTATTTGCCAGTTTGTCCAAATCTACAAGTAAAAATAGCAACATGATGTAATACGTCCCATAAATGACTGCAATTTTTTGATCTACATCATCACATTAACACATTCCTCTCTCTCTCTCTCTCTCTCTCTCTGGGCCTTCCTTTGTAAAAAAATAAAACAAAAAAAAAATCCATATTTGTACATGGTGGAATTTCTTTGCATATCAAATGTACATTCTAGATCATGCAGTAGCACCATTGTTTCTTGAGGTCACTTCACATCTCAAGAGAGCGTTCATTTTCTTCTCCTGCCACAGTATTTGCCTTGGCAGCCCACACCACCTGCGAACAAACGGGACAATTAAAACCTACACCAGTGAGTCAGCGATAGGCTACACAGTAAAGGCCCTCACAAGACCCATATTATCCATTTTTATTTTTATTTTCGCCCCTGGGTTTCACTTCTCTGGTTTTATGTGTCAAAACTTGTCAAAATGTATTTCTACATGACCATGTTCGAGCCTCTCAGCAGCCCTTAAAATTAAACAGACTGTTTCCGTTAATATGCCTATAAAGCTAATTAACACTACATGGCCAAAAGTATGTGGACATGTGACTGACTACTAATGACTGCGTTAAGATTTCTAATAGGTATGTAAAACAAAGGGCACACAGTCCTGCGGTCTCCACAGATAAACACTGGCAGTAGAGTGGGTCATACTGAAGAGCTCAGGAACTTGAGACGTGGCATTGTCATTAGATACTACAGGTCAACTTATGAAATATCTGGTCTGTTAAAGCTGCCCTGGCCAAATATAAGTGCTATCATAATGAAATAGACATGCCAAGGAGCAACAACAGCTTAGCGACAAATCTGTAGACCACCCAAACTCACAGATCCAGGCTTTGGAAGCAAGAAGTGTGCATTAGGAGCTCCATGAAATGGGTTTCCATCGCTGAGCGGTTACACACAAGCCTACAATTGATATAGAATCGTGTAAAACACACTGGACGCTGGAGCAGTGGAAATGTGTTCTCTGGAGTGATGAATCATGTCTGTCTGGCAGTCTGATGGACCAATCTGGGATTAGGGGATATCAGGAGAACACCTCCTACCAGAATACACAGAGCCAATAATAAAGTTTGGTGGAGGTGGAATAATGGGCTGGGGCTATTTTTAAGGGTGTAGGCACCGTAGATCCGGTGAAGGGTGAGGTTAATGCTGCATCCAAATACATTTTACACAATTATCTGCTTGTGGCAACATTTTGAAGAAAATCCTTTCCTGCTCCTGCAAAGCTGAGTCCCTGTTTACAAAGAGAGCTCCACAAATACATGGGTTGAGAAGTTTGATGTGGAGCACCAGTGGTCTTCACAGCGCCCTGACCTCAACCCAACTGGACACCCTCAGGATTAACTGGAAGGTTGAGCAAAAAGCAGAAACACTTATAATTTTGGTGAGAAGCTCCACCCATTTTCACAAGGAGTGTTTTAGCCAAGACTTACATACACTGTATGGCCAGAAGTATGTGGACACCTGACTATGACCCCTGTATGAGCTTGCTTGAAGTCCCTTTCTAACACCATAGGCATTAATATGGAGTTCCCCCCAAACTTAACCAAAATCTGTGCCTGAACTCACAAATGCTCTTTTAACTGCATTGTCACAAATTCCCACCAAAGTCTGGTGGAACACCTTTCTAGAAGAGTGGGAACTTTTATAGCTTGTTAATGGAAATATAGGTGTGCTAGTCATGTGTCGACATACTGCTGGAATTACAATGTGAATGAGCTCTGATCTGATTGGCTGTCCCGTATTATGATGCATTCAAAGAACAGCCTAGGCTGAAACACTCCTTACATAAACAGGTGGAGCTTCTCACCGAAGTTATAAGAAATGTTTCTGCTTTTAGAATGAGGAACAAGGCTCATTTACTTGCTTAAAGTCACAGAAAGCAAGCCTAGTTGAGTCTAAGGGAAGAGAGATTAGGGAATGGTCATGTAGAAGTGAGTTAGACCCACACAAGTGCCGAACATGGGCCTTTCAGGTCTCCTTCCTGAGACTGCAGGATCTCTTTAGAGCGAAAGCAGGACAGGAGAGCAGAGCAGGTGTGATTAATGCAAGAGGGATTAGTTCAGTCTGTGGAGTGTTTAGTGACGGGACGGGGGGGCTGGGTAGCGTTTGATCTCGTGGCCGTACCTCTGTATGCGCCGCCCAGGAATCCCTGCAGTGCTCCGTATTTGGCTGCTTTTGCTGGAAGACAGAAAGAGAGATTACTTTTTCATGAACTGCCTGATTCGGTTAAAAATGCTCATTTCATTCAGAGCCACAAATTCAGTTTTAATGACCTGTTTTTTCTAAAAACCAAATAAATCTATTGCAAGACAGAGCCGGAGGACAAGTCGAGTAATTAGAACCTCATTTCTGCCAGAGCAGTTTCTGGGTCGATCTATCTGTCTGTCTATCTGTACATCTATACATGTATGTATGTATGTGTGTATGTATGTAGGTAATTATCTATCTATCTGTCCGTCTGTCTTTCTTTTGGTGTATCTTTCAGCGTATCCATTTGTCTGTCTAATTGTCTATTTGTCTGTCTAAATGTCTTTATCTAGCTATCATTTGTCTGTCTGTTCATCTGTTTCTATCTGTCTCTCTCTCTGTCTATATATCTAATTGTCTATTGTCTGTTTTGTCTATTGTTACAGGTCTGTTCTGAATGGTCCAGCCTCCAGTGAAGTTCTGGAGAATTTCAGAGAGGTCTGGTTTTAATGAAACATTAGAACACTTCTTAATCTGTCCCAGCTATTAAGACTGGCTTCTGCAAACATGCGATATTATGCAAATCTGGGGACGATGAAGCCGCGAACAGTGAACAGCGAGCTGGTGAACGTGTCACAGCAGGAGTAAAAGGGGGTGTTGTACCTTGCTGTGGTGTCAGTCCTGTTCCGTATCCTCCTGAAACAGAGAGCATCGACTTTCATTAGTGACTTGTGGGATTAGGCAGAGGGTGCATTAAAAAGATACGTTGCTTTCTTGGGATGGATATAAAACCCCAGTGTAGCAATAAACAACTTCCACCGAGCAGAACACAACCCTCCAGTTCACTGGTGCCCATCTCCAGTCCTGGGGGTCTGGTGTCCAGCACAGTTCCTCCTCAAACACACTCACTAAACCTGACCATCAACAGGTGACGTGAACCAGGTGTGTTGGAGCAAGTAAATCACCAAACAGTGCTTGACTCTGGCCCGCCAGGACCTCCAGGACCTCCAGAACCTCCAGGACATCCAAGAGTTGGACCTAACCTGCATAAACACCCTGGAAATCACCCTAAATCCAGTCAGAATATCAGATGTTTCTCTTCATGAGACTGTTGTAGGAATATTATATTATTCATCTCATTTCTAAGTGTTTTCACTTCTTCTGTTGGTGGTTTTTACACATTCATGCAGTAAAATCTGATCATGCAGTAAAATCTGAGTGTGTTCATTTTAGAAGGTGTGTTAACATATTTTTACTTAGAAAACCAATAAAATATTATTTTTCTGTTCAAACTTTTGTAAACGACTGGCATCATGATGAGAAACATTCAGTAATTTAACCAGATTAGTGGTCACCAATCCTTCTCTTGGAGATCTCCAAAGGTTTTGCTCCAACCTTCATCAAACCTTCATCTGACCTGGAGCCCCGCCACCTTACTGAATGCTACGGCCAATCAGGGGCTTCGGAAGAAGCTCATTAGCCTGAGCAGGTGTTGCAGATTGTGGCTGGAGCTGGACTTCTCAAGAAGGTGGATCTCCATGACCAGGTTTGGTGACCACTGGACTAGATTCAAGAGTTTTATTCTGAGGTTCTAGAGATGAAACACATTATTCTGCCCATTTAAGTACCTGCAAAGCCGAGAGCCTGACAGCTGAAACACAGAAAGAGAAAACTAACGCTGTTCAGGTGGGCAATTCAGATTCAGAGAGTCAAAATCCTCCCCAGGACTTTGTTCCAACTGTCTGGATCCCTCAGCTGCTGGTTGAAGTAAAACCAGAGCTTCCAGGCAGCTGGAGCAGAACTCTGGGGAGGACTTTGACTCTCTGGACCTGAACTGCCCTCCTCTGCACGAGTCTGCTGGATGAAAAGCCAACAGCCTTTTCAGCAAAAGGCCAGAGACACACCCTCCCATCCTTTCCTCTTAAACGAGCAGTCGTGTTTGTAAAGCCAGTTTTCAGCAGAAACGCAGTGAATAAGGTTCAGTTCTGTTAAACAGCAGATGAAAGGCAACAAGCATGATAAAGAATTTAAAAGAATAAGCAGGCATGAAGATATTCTCAGTGAAGAACCCTTGGGCCTTCTAGAGAAGGATTAATGATTTTTGGCTCAAATTAATATTATAATTATAAATTAAATCACTTTTATATCAGGTATTGCTGGCACTACTAGAACACGGACAAAGTGCATAAGAAAATGTATTTTTATGCAATATTTATAGTTTTCAATAATTTACTTATATCATCGTATCGTTATCTGGAACGGTTGATAGGACTGTCGTTCTCTGCAATTCATGTAATAAGGAATTTTTGTAATTTTTGTAATCGGAGTACATCAGGTGTAAAATACCACCTCAACCCAAAGCGTTTAGGAGCAAACCCAGCAGTCCAGGCCAGCACAGCCTGATCCCAGGCTTGAGATGCCCTGAATGCTTGGGCACTGGAACCATTTTATTAGGGGGTCATCAGTTTCGCCCCCCTCCCAGCAATCTGTATGAGGGAAACATGCCCCCCCCACCCCTGGAAAACATTACGCTACTGCTATCTCTCCCACAACAGCGTTCCATACTTTTATAGAAAAAAATGTGCAGGATTAATTTAGATGAATTAATCAGAAAGCTTATAATTAATTTGATTTTTTTTTTTTATCACTTGACACTCCATAATCATTGTACATTTCTGTGAAATATGAAGCAATTTTAAATGTGGTGTTTTCATGCTGCTGAATGTTTTATCTAATCTAACTTGTTGGTAAACTCCCAAGAAATTAAATATCCTGATCCATATCTTATTGGCCCCCAGCTGCCAGTAAGGAAGCAGAGAAGATTTAGTTCCCGTTTACTAGGAATCGTCTGAGCTGTCTCGACCAGAAATACGTTCGGAGAACACTGCTCAGGGAAATGCATGACACCAAAAGACAATTATGTGCACAATATGAGGTTAGCGTGAGGCTTCAGCCGCCACAGCCAAACACACTTTGCATGAGATTTGCACCGGAACCTGATATGACTTTACATAGCAAACAGCACAGCTCCACCAGAGTCCCTCACAATTCAGCCTTTCATGAGTCCGTCACATGTTCCCATCCGTCCCCATGACGATCAGAGCCTTCTCCAGGCCAGCGCTTGTGGGCGAGTGATAGTATTAGTGGCAAAAAAAGTGTCCCATTGAATGAATAATCTTTTATACGTGGCAAAACCACATGAATAAATCAGCAGGACATCTTTTTTTCAGCAACAGTTACACTTGATTTCTGTTCTACGGCAGGATCTCCATGATGTTTTACATCATGGTCTCTTTGTTTGCTCCTGATCGTTTTAGGTGTTTCCTAAAGCGGAAAAAGCCCAACATCCAACACACAGAGAGAAAGAAAAAGAGTCCCCACAAGTACATAAAAACAGAGGAACTCCTGCAGAGGAACACAACTTGTATCTCCATAAAAGAGAACTGACCAGAACTTTGGGGATCTAGAACTGATACAACATCAGTACCTGACCTCACTAATGCTCTCATACAATCAAATCCTCACAGTAATTTTCCATCATCAGTACCTGACCTCACTAATGCTCTTGGGACTACAATCAAATCCTCACAACGATGTTCCAGCATCTAGAGCCTTCCCACAAGAGTAGATTTTATTATTGCAGAAGACGCGCCGGTGTCCACACACTTTTGGACACATAGTATAACTAGGTTTGGTTCTATTATCTAGAACCAGACTGAGGTTCTAAAGAGCGAGATGTGATAGTGCTGGAGCTCAGCTTTGCCTGAGGTTGTCTTCCCCGCAGCAGGACTGGAGATACTAATGGTAGAATGTATGAAGCTATTAAAATACTGGAAAATATTTTCAAACCACCAGAGATGTTGCGTTTTATCTCTGTTTCTTTCTCTCTCCATTCGATACTAAACAGAGTGGATGTGAGGCTTTCTGCTGCTGTTACCTGTGATCTTGCAATACAGCCTTAGTCCCAGTCCTACTCCAGAACAAACTCAGGTTTAGAAGTATATTTTTAGACCACAGCCTTTGCATCACTTCAGGATTACTGTTTCAAAGCATAATCATCAAAAAGCCAACATGAAAACTTCAAGCAGAATTCCACCAATATTAGGTTTAAACGGGGTTTAGAGACTGTTTGGTGTGCAACTCACTGTGTCAGAACTCTTCAAAGTGGTGGTGAATGGAACCAGACATACTCACAGAAAGTCATTCCACAAAATGGTCACAGTTGCGTCGCCTGACACCTGAGACGTTGTTCTACCAGAGTTTTGAGAAGATTTTGGTCCTAAAACTAATCCCATTTATGGTGCCGGGATACATGCGGGATGTCATGAGGCAAAATAGTCCCCAAAGGAAACTGATTTAGTTCAGATTCACTATTTTAACATCATCAACATCCATAGAAACACTCAGAGACATGCGGAGCTTCACTGGGCTGATAGTGAGTAAAACAGCTGGATTTGTGTTGGAGACGTCTGGTTCCGTTCACCTCCACTGTAAAGAAATAAGAGTCTCTACAATGAACCGTTTCACACCAAACATACTCTGGATGACTCTGTTTACCACTTAATTATGAAGGAATTTTTAAATATTGGTGGGATTTCCCTTGATCAATCGTGTTATTAAAGGACAAGACTTGATTCAGTGATAGAAATGGTCACTTTTTAAAACATGGACATGTTTTAGTGTCTGCTTTGTCTTTACTAGGCCAAATCTTCCGCTGGAGACCCGGAGGAACTCGCTGCAGTGAGTCACGCTGCGGAGCCTCGCTCTTCTCTGTCTCTGTGAAAAATGACCCTGTTATGTTTTCGGTGTGTTGTGTTGTCATTGATCTATGGTGCATGGACACATCCTCAAGGGTCATGAGATACAAAAGCAAATTAAATTCTGAAGCCCATGGAACAGCACGACCAGACGTTTTTTAACGGATCTCCAGATCTTCAGGTCCATGAACAAGGCGACCAGAAACAAATACAGTGAACCCCATCTAATTTGCGGTTCAGAATTTCAGTGGTTTGCTGATTTTTTCTTAGAACCAAACTAATAATTGTTCCCAGACACCCCCGCAAATTCGCGTAAACTGCCCGTGCATTAATTACAGTACAGTCTATACAGGGGTAACATCGTTCAGTGTAAACTGTACAGTATGAATATGGGTTTACCTTTACATTTTCTTTAAGGGTAATGTAATAAGCTGGGTTTCAAATTAAATTAAAGTGTTTTGGGGGTATATTTAGGGTTTACACCATGAAAATAGGCATTTTAGGCATTTTTTACCGCCTCACAAATTCATTGTTTTTCACTATTCGTGGGTGCTCTTGGAACATAACCCCCCTGAATGTCGGGGGTGTACTGTATATTATAATCATGCTGTAACAACTTTAAGTTCTCACATGGCAATAAAAGTAGGAGTGTTATGATACATATAGTAATAGTCATTTTTACTAATTTATTTATTTGACTTTTGCTGTGTCCAGCACATCAGGATTTCGTTTTTAGCCAGCTAACTTTAACCTTAGTTCAATTAAGCCCTGGATGAACAAACAGAGCATCCCAGATTACATCACCATGGTAGGTTAACTTCAGGATTTTGACCAATCAGATTTGAGCACCCAACCAATTAGAGATAGCCTTCTAACCAATCAGGGACTGCCTGCTGACCAATCATGGACAGCCTACTGACCAATCAGGGACAGCCTGCTGACCAATCAGGGATTGCCTTCTGACCAGTCAGGGACAAGTCAAGGACAGCCTACTGACCAATCAGGGACAGCCTGCTGACCAATCAGGGACAGCCTACTGACCAATCAGAGACAGCCTGCTGACCAATAAGGGACTGCCTTCCGTCCAGTCAGGGACAGCCTGCTGACCAATCAGGGACAGCCTGCTGACCAATCAGGGACAGCCTTGATGAAGATGGACACTTCTTATCCTATCACTTTTGTTCTTTGTGACATTTTATGAGAAAACTTCTGAGAACAAGTAATCCAAATAAACAAAAAAAAAGTTGTTTATGTCCTCACCTGGATAAGCCTGAGGGTAGCCTCCATAACCTCCTGGAGCAACGCCACCTGTTAGTGGGAAAGATTTAGAGCCAAAATTCTGCATAACAATCTTTTCTCAGAGTGTAAGTGCACTCCTGGCTCAGGTTCCTCGTCAGCATGCAGGAACCTGAAACGCTCTTGAAGAGCGAATGCACTCAGACAAACCAGTCAGAGCCGTTTGAGATGAATTGCGAAAAACAGCCAGGTCTCGTCAGGCTCAATGTTATTAAGAGCCTGCTGTGACACTTTGCTTCAAGAGCTGTTTTTAGAGCTCGCCAGCTCCACTGTTGATCCCTGCAGCAGAATTCTCAGCAGAATCGTGGAGGATTTTGGCTGGATGGTTTCTGATGAGCTTGAATTCTTCATTTTCTGCTGTGTTTGTTTGCTGCAGGGATCTACGTCAGTAA
This sequence comes from Hydrocynus forskahlii, assembly GCA_037974365.1. Taxonomy (NCBI): domain Eukaryota; kingdom Metazoa; phylum Chordata; class Actinopteri; order Characiformes; family Alestidae; genus Hydrocynus; species Hydrocynus forskahlii. The sequence continues at coordinate 28,821,329 of JBBPCX010000040.1, read as the reverse complement.
TTCCTGCAGGAAATACTCTGGATTACTGCTGCACGAGTGTGTGAGAGGGATGATTTGCTACCACGAGGGCTTCTTCTGCACAGAGCAGCTAGCTTTTATGGAACAAAAATAACGGTGCCAATAAGGGTTGTATAGAGAGATGCCCTGGAAGAGCCACTCTGATTTTGAACACAAGCAGCATGAATCCATGCCGGAAGCACAACACGTTAAATTGTTGTCATACGGCCAAAAGAGTTCTTATATGGAAATTTCCCGGTTTGTGCTGATGCTCGAGGTGTCATACGTCATGCTGAGCTTTGTTGTATTGTCTATTTACTGTATTGTTTTGGTCATATCTTGCACATTGTTCAATGCTCTAACTGGCTCTTGCACCATTTTACACTGTTGTGAAATTCCAGTCATTCAGGAAGGTTTACACCCCGTTCACACTATAACGTTAATCTGCTCTATTGTCTCTGTATTGTTTCTGTCACTCCTTGCACACTGTTCAATGCTCTGACTGCCTCCAGTGCAATAATCATACTTAATGTGCAATACCGCCATCCAACTCTATAACTCCCACCTCTGTCACAAATCCACACAATAATCTACTTGTGCAATTTCTTTTCTGCTTGAAACCATTATCATTATGTGCGTAATTATCTCATGATAATGTTCAGTAGTGCTCGAGGTGTCAGACGTCATGCTGAGCTTTGTTTGGTGTTCTATGTCACGTAAAACCAAAGTTACCGTAATTTTAAAAACATGTAATAATAATAAAAGCCAGTACTGCAGTTTTAAAATTGGCGTCACACGCAAACGACCATAAAGAACAAAAATCAACAAATTTCTTTTATTTAGATCTTAAAATAAACTGAAAAAACAAAAGATCTTTGAACCCAGGAAAAACGTTCAGAGGGAGGGGCTCCGGAGAGCAGTCGAGTGTGGGGGGGGCTGGGGGGCAAGAGAAAGAGCAGCAAACGGCAAGTGTGTAGAAGAACCAACACTGGTTCCAAACTGTTTTACACTGTTTATATTTACTGAAATCAGAGTTTACTGATACACTCTGAGTTCTGAGGGTAAACACCGGTTCTAGACTGTTTTACACTGTTTATATTTACTGATTTCAGATTTTACTGATACACTCTGAGTTCTGAGGGTAAAGCAGATTTTCATTTGAGAAGAACTGAAACCCCTCAGGTGAAAGCCTTCAGATGGTCCATTAATTCTGCTGAGTTGGGACCAGGGAGGAAAAATGTGGACCCTGAGGACCAGGCTGAGTTTAGGGAACTCAACAGAAACAACTCAATCAAAACCTTTCTTTAAGGAACCAAAAAGTGGTTCTGTAGGGCGTCACTCCAGAGAGTGCAGACCACGCTTGGTGGCAGAGCTGGACAAGTGTCTGAATTCATACTGGAATGTGGTTCAAGCGTTTAAATGCATGTGAAGTGAAAATAAGAGCAGCAGTTCTCACCTGGTTGATATCCTGTACCCAAAGAGCCATAGCCTGAGGAGTATTCAAAAGAGAACAGAGAACATGAGAAATGGTGGTGTGACTCTAAATCAATGCCATTGTCTTCTTTCTATTGATAAGATGTAAGATAAGATAGACCTTTATTAGTTCCACTAATCATTTGCATTATTGGGACAGAAAGTGGACAGTATAAAGTTAGGAGCAGCAAAAACAATAGAATAAATGCTACACAACACAACAGAATACTATGAAATGTACACTATACAAATAATACAGAAATAGAAATATAGAAGTTTGTGTGTATGCAAAAAACCTACATTCCGCTCTAGAAAAAAATAAGAGAACACTGCTGTTTATTTTTAAATCAGCATCTCTGAGTCTGAAACCATTCCATGCCAGCGTCTGTTAAATTCCTGCACAAGCACCTCATTCTGCTTCATGAGGGACTGATTAGTGATCACCCGAATCACATCTTATTTAATGAGGAAAATATAAAAAAACACTGCTGTAATCGACACTCTCCTCTCACAATGAGACCAGTTGGATGGTAAAACGCTACTAGAAGTTCATCAAAGGTCATTATTGCCATTTTGTTTCAGAGTGAACAAGAGATTTGTTTTCTTAATATATATATATATATACACACACACATACAGGTACACGGTGGAGTGTCCTCAGTTGTTTGGTAGCAGCAGGCATTGACAAAAACAGCTATAACAGTAACAATGCACAACACAAACTGCACATTTCACAGATGTTTTATCATCTAAGTACTCTGGTACCACACACCTCTGCTTGTATGACCGTAAAAATCTTCTAAAATACTGAAAATAAGACAAAACTACAGTGGGTCAAATTTACATCCCAATCACACTATACTGTTACATTACATTACTGTTCAATTGCTGCTGTGTCTATTTGCTATGTTGTATGTATTGTTTCTGTTGTAACTTGCACTCTGTTAAATGTTTCTTTATGTTGCTCTGTGGGGATCTTGTGTCTCATCTCACGATGTACGTGTTCACAGCTGCTGGTAAGAAGTAACCTTGAACTGTAGAAACGATATGTGGGGGGAATATAAGTGTCCGCTTCTCATCAGAGACCTGTTATCTTCACCCTAAGCCTCTGGGGGATCTCACTGTGTACAAAATTGCTACTTAATTTAGGAAAGGCCGTTAGAAATTATACTTCTAACAGTAAAGACCGCCATGGGGAGTTGCCACATCCTGGCATTTCCTCTTTCTCAACTTCGGTCAGAGGCCCGGAGCAGGTTTTGACTGGATCTGTCCCACCAGCGCGACGTTATGCAGTCAGGGAATCACTGAAATGGTTTGTGTGCTGATGTTTGACTTAAATAATAATTAAAACAGTATTTAAGCCGGCTGTACCTGGTTTGGGCGCTTTACCACCAGCTCCTAGGCCAACACCTGTCGGATACCTCACACCTACAACACAAGAATCACACCAGTCAGACGAACCTGAAGGCAAATTAAATACGGGCTTAACATTCAGAGCATGTCCAAAACTATTCAGATGGTGAGTTCAGGTGCCTGACCTCACTAATGCTCTCATACAATCAAATCCTCACAGCAATGTTCCAACATCAGTACCTGACCTCATTAATGCTCTCATACAATCAAATCCTCACAGCAATGTTCCAACATCAGTGCCTGACCTCACTGATGCTCTCATACAATCAAATCCTCACTGCAATGTTCCAACATCAGTACCTGACCTCCCTAATGCTCTCAGGCTGCAA
>JBBPCX010000040.1:28795274-28818017 GCA_037974365.1 Hydrocynus forskahlii | reverse complement strand
TCCAAACGGCTCATAGAAGCACATGATTCCTGACACCAACATCTTTCAACTGACTCACAGAAAACGGATGGATGTTTGGATGTTTTTTTTTCACGCTTGGAGCGTTTATAGGAGCAGTAGAGATACAAATGGAAATACAAAAGGAGGCAAAAAGTGAGTTTTGCATAATATGTCCCTTTTAAAAGCTTTGCCAGTGGCAGGGGTTTGCCGGATTGAGAGAAGTGGTGAGGAGACAACTTTTCTGTGGCTGAGGTTATGTGTTTCCTGGTGTTGATGGTGGTGAGTTAAGCAGTCAGTATACCTGGGCTATATAAAGGGCTACCTGGCAGGGGTTGGGGGGGCGTGGGGGTGGTCGCTTCCTCCCCGCATTTCTCTCCATTACCAGCACGCGTCATTTTCTTGTTTGGTGTATTACACCTGATTGACTTTTACTGCAATATGCTTTTATTCCTCTTAATTATAATAAAAGTTTATTGTTAAAACTTTATCTTGGTTTGGTCTCCCTTCATGTTGCTGAGCCTTGGTTTGGTAACACCATGCAGGTATGCAATGAAGACCATGTTCCAGGCATGCTTATAGAGACCCAGTGCTCTGATGTGACACAAAGGTCATCTGAGGTGACGTGAAGTTGGAGGACTTGGTCAGCTTTGGAACTACGTCTTGCCGTTGCTATATGCAACATGATATGGATAAAATAATTTATTGCAATTATATCATTGTATAACATATGCCATATAAAATTCATGTGATTTTGAGTGATTCCAAAGAAGAACCAATTTTAGTTCTCTGAAAAAAAAACCTTTGAAAGAGAGAGAAAGAGTTGTGAGTGTAAAGAAACGTTTTAAATAAAGTTAATAAACGTGGTCCTGTGCCAATTTAAGGGTTCTTCATGTATCTTTACAAAAAATGATCTCTTCGAGGTGCCACATAGAACTAACCTGAATCATGGAAAAGATTAGTCTACCTATGCTATCAAATATATTTACATATGCAGTGTTCCCCCACAAAGTCACAGTTCAGAGTTCGCAGCCTCAGGCTTTCACTGATGTTTTCTTGCATTTTAGTGCTATATTATTGAGAAAAATATAATTGCAATAATTTTGTAACATGAATGTTAACGTAAATTCAGCTAAATTAGTACTGCATTTACCCTGCTTATACCAAAGAAAACACGCTTGCATGAATTACAGTACAGTCCATATAGGGGTAATATCGGTATTTACATTCTAGCACTGCGGGAGACAGCAGCTCAGTGTAAACTGTACAGTACAAATACAGGTTTACCTTGACTATTTTTTAAGAGTAATGTATTAGGCTGAGTTTAAAATGAAATTAAAGAGTATAAATGAGTCAAATGGTTCTTTAAATTATGCCATTAAGTAGCACAATTTTAAAGCTTTAAAAAATCCAATGAAAAGGTACATTTAGGGTTTGTGCCTAAAACACTTAGATTGCAGTTCTTTTAATTTTAGTTCTGCACAGCTCGTTTCCATGAAAAGGTTCTTCAGAACCTCTTTTTGGCATCTATTTTTTACGAGTGCACTTTGCAATACAGTGACCTTCTGAGGTCCTGTTAAAGATGGGTCTGTTTTATTTGGACCATTGCTGTGTGTTGGATCACATGGTTGGCTCTTTTGATGCTTTGCCCAAAGGATCTATGATCTGGGAGGATGTTTTAGGTGTTGTGAAGGCTGATGTTGTGCTAACAACTACGAAATGATGAATTGTTGCATCCGTACTTTCATCTCTTCATCCTTCATTGAAGAGGATGTTCTGTTCTGCTCTCTGGCTGCAGGAACGCTGACCTTCCTGCCTCATGTCGTTTTGAAGCTGTCACCATTATGGGAACTGATCTCAGAGCAGCATGCTGGTCTAATTATGTGCTCGCACTCCTTCCCGAGCCACTTTTGCGCTTGTTTTTTCCCCCCATGAGTCATTGGCACTGTCAGAGCTTGCGGTCTGAAGGTGAGAGACTGCCAGAGAGCTCCGTTCTCACATGTAACTCGCAAATAATCGAGCAACTCTCTTCTTATTAAAGTTCTGCCTGCCCACTGCCAGGCCTCCAGTTCAGACCGAACCTCAGATCAAAGCCGGGACAAATGGGAGCAGCTGCTTGGCCCACCTTGGCCCTACACTTCCACCGCCATCCTGAAAGATTTTCTTCTGCTGCAAGGTATGCTGTAAGCGAGTCCTGAATGTTCTGCTGGGGGTGGTTTGTTGCTGTTCCCCATGGTAATGGAAGCTTCTGACCAAGTTTGGCTGCAATGCAAGCCCGGAGAGGTCGTACTGTTACGCTCATTTACAGGCAGTTGTAAAACGATCCATTGCACTTTTGTGCATTACAGCAGTGGCACTGGGCTGCACCGCCCCTGACATCGCCTCAAATCTGGCACCAGCCTTTTCCACCAGTTTAGGACTCCTTCAAAGTCTGGCACTCATCACCAGGAGCCAAGAACCTACAGCAATACTGATCGATCACAAAATGACTTTGGATTTGAGGAAGGTTCAAACAGCTCTTTGGCTAGTCTGTTCTCAAGATCACTGGAGATCTGAACAAGCCCTTGGCCACCAAGTTAACCAAACGGATGCTAACGACGACCCACTGGGAGGAAGCTTTTATGCGGCATTTTAAAAGAACGACATAAGTTGAAGCATTTTGGTAAGCAAGGGGTTTATGACACAAGCTACAGAGTGAAACGCCATGTGGACCGTGGAGTAACTTCTCATCCTGGGCCAGAACTCAGGGCCACACCCAACCCATACGACCCCCGGCTGGAAGCACATGCAGACCAACACACATCACTCATATGCAGCGTTCACAATACACTGCATGCTGGCACCTGGTCTGGCCACAAATGCCTGCTTTTTTGTTATTTATAATGTGTCGAGGAAGGCTATGGTGCAAATCAAGCACCAGAAAAATGTCAATAAAAGAGCCAACAGCACTGGTATGTTCAGTTGGCGAAGCATGTCCAGATGGTCCACACATGCATTCGGTGCTTCTCGGCCGAATGTTCTTCTGACAAGAATTGATATGACCAATAAACAGAGCTCATAAGATCTACCCCTCCTGTCTGCTCGCTGGTCAGAATGTTTTCTTATTACTTGCACATTAACTCCTTAAAATCCCAGGCTTATTATACCCTAAGCCTTATTATTTAGTAGCTATATGGGCTACAAGGCAAAATGGTTGAGTTATTCTTGAGGAATGTTCAGTCCTCGCCACTGAAGAAGGGGTTAAGCTTGCTGGCAACTCCAGGCTTCCATTCCTCACTCCCATAACGAAATAAGTCGGCTAGATTGGATTGTTCTCTATGTAATAAGCCTCTGGATGTAATACGGCCTGGGAATTTAAGGACCTAACCAAGGAGGATTGATAGGGATATTATATCTGCTGAAGAAAAATCGAACTATGATGGTAAACAGGTGTTTCAATCAGACCTGATTACATTCGAGTGGTTGAGAAAATCCATCCAGCATGCGTTTTTGAGATCCGTGCCCAACACACAATGAGAGAATATGAAAGATAAGGAATATACGCATTTATCTGCCACGATGCTGATAGTATTCCAGAGCCTCTGCATGCGCAGTACATCTAGAAATGATATAAACGAAAGCCAGACTTTCGAAAGCAATCAGTTTGATCCATCATTCGGCCTTTTGCTGGGTACATATCAGCATTCTGAGCATCTGTTATTCAGACGTTAGCATAGAAAGTCTAATGTCTTTTATGACCTAAATACTGTGCATCTGAGAGCTGGAGTATTCCCGCAAGGCTTTTCTTTTTTCTCCTACAGAACTGTCAAAACACTTCAGGATTTTGAAGGTTTTTGTTCAACTGAGCTATGGCGAAAAAAAGTCCAATGAATCACACGCTAAAAGTAGGACCATGTTTTGATGATGACCATATTGTAGCAAATGGCAAGGAATACAAACTGTTGAAATATATTGGGACCGAAGTTTCCAAATGAATAGTGAGTCTACACTTTCGTCTCTGGCCAAAATGGATATGAAGAGCGCTGTCTGTCCAACCCGGTTGGCAGGAACCGAACCTATTACCCCTGACGGCACCCCTGACGACTCGAGTCAAAAAAACATGGCTTGTATTAATGGCTCTTGCGGATCAGCGCTCGGTGCCGAATGCACACCCAAGTGCGTGGCAGTGGAAGCAAACAAGCCCAGCGCAACAGCGTGGGAACAGCTCACGCGCCTTGAAGGATACCGACCGACAGTTACCGTCCCAAGGTCGCCGTTTCAATCCCTCCTGACTGCGGGCCGTGCCAGGGGATGAGTGGGAGGTGAGCTTTGGTTTTTTGTTTGTGTGGGGAAGGGGGTGGGCTTTGGGCCTTGTCACTGTGGACTCAGGAGGAGTCATTACTCACAATCAGAGGCCAGCAGCGAGCAACTTGAGGACAGGTCTAATGAGAAGCACATGTGCTCCACGAGACACTGAGCTGCCTCCCAGCTCATCTGCCTGGCCTACTATTCTCATCTCTCTCTCTGGTTCTCTTCCTCGCTCTACCTTCTCGAGCAGATAGATCCCAAAGGGCTTTGCCGGCTCTAGAAGTTCTGACATTCATGTACACAGGTTTGAACCTTTTGGGATCAACGTAAAAAAGTTATCTACCTTTGACGTTGTATTTTGGATGGTGCAAACAAACGAAGCACAGCTGCTTTGGGAAAATGCCCCATGACTGAACGACGGTGTCCATTCTTAACGACCAGCTAATCCTACAAATTCAGTTTGGATCTTCCATCATCACAAATCATCAGCCAGCATGGAGCCGAATAAAATCCCGCAGTCTATATTCTAGCAATTTGGGTAAACCTCGCTAACTATTCGTGACAAGTGATTGCGTTAGGCAAGAAATATTTGTCAGTCAAGAGTTCTGGTGGAGTGGAACGCTTTAGGCGCTGACACCAGAAATTTCAGGATGTTACCTCCCTCTGCTTCCACCTTGGGTGCTAGGGACAGGATTCACAATTAGCTCTAGTTTTACAAAGTCCGGAGCGAGCCAAGCCATGACATCATGCGTCAGATTGCTTTGATTTGCCATCTGTTATCTTTCAGAAATCAGGTATTTTGGACTCAAGGGTCAAGGCAGGGCAGGCCTACGCCATGGGCTTTGGCTCAGCAGTGTATCTCCAGAGGCGCTTGTTTATGAGTAAGTCTAAAAACTTTCCTACAGGGGCCTCACTGAGGACTGGAAGTGTGAAGTGTGATCAGGCCTTGAACTCAGGTCTTTAAATATTTAGACCATGCAACTGCTTGTGTTTCCTTGTCCACGTCCTTGTTATTGTTTACATCTGCCATGTGCTTTTTGTCCATGTGCCTTTTGTTGTTGTTGTCATCCCTTGCCCCACTTTAGTCCTGCCTCCTCTTTGGTGTGAACCCAAGTTCCCAGGTGTTTCTTGTCATGTGTCTGCGTATGCACCACTGTATTTGTTGGTTTGTAATTCTACTTTCTTATTTTGCTCCTTCATGTTTATTTGTGAAATGAAACTCATGCAAACATCCCGACACGTTCATTCATCACAGGCTCGGTTCGGTGTTCAGTTTTTGATCAGATTTGGGCACACTTACCCTTGGTCAGAATCATATGGCTCAAGCACTCGGAATCTTATGAAATGAGTACTTTTAAAGGTAACCGAATCCCATGGCTCAAGCACTTTTAAGAGATCAGAATCTGTGCTACAGTTGGACCAGAACTCTTGACTGACAAATATTTCTTGCCTAACGCAACCACTTGTCACGAATAGTTAGCGAGGTTTACCCAAATTGCAAGTTTTTGCACGCAACAGGTTTTTACCATATATTCATTTTTTTCATTACCTGCAGATTTATATTCCAGTTAAACATTGGAAAGGTGCTAAATGCACGACTATAAATGAAAATGTCAAATAAAACAAATTTCCTTTATAAAGAATCTGTACAAGTGCGGGTCTGACTCCTATTAACTGGTTGTGTGATGATATGGCGTCAAATTCTTGACTGTCCTTTCACTTTAAATGCACTCATTAACTGTTTCAGCATTTAATAGCTTGTTAAATATCAAACTCTGGTCTGGTGATCCACATTATAATTATAATTATATTAGGGCCATAGTGTTATATTTGTAGGTCCGTAGTGATAAATGAATATGACATTTTCTGTCTACTAAAGGTACTTAGATGGTGAACATATTATTGAGTGTATTTTTATTAAATGACTAGCATGGAAATGTGGAAAGTATCAGTGTGTGCAAAAGTTTTTGACCGGTAGTGTACCATTTCAAATGGGATCAAATGTGATGTACCTGTGAAGCCTGAGAGAATTATTCAACCAGATTGTAGCTGAGTGCCCAACCATTCTTTCTTGGGGGCCCAAAACTGTAATATGACAGGCCAAGGGTTAAAACGACTGTACACCTGGCTAGCAATTTCACTCATTACCTGCCTGTAGAATCTGTATTATATGTATAATTCTGTCTGTAACACCATGCTACATGTGTTACATTTAATTGGGAATTGTTGTAGATTTTTAGCAACTTATTACATCAAATTCTATTTAAAAATGAAAAATAAGGACATAAAATTGTATTCGGAGCAAGTTGGTTCAAATCAAGCACCCTAGATACCAAGAGACTGGAGTTACAGGTTTATTTGCAAATCTGAGAAGCTGCTGGAGTGCTTAAGTGTCCCACAGTGGCGATCCAAAGCTAGTGGGTTCTTAACAACAATTTGGAGAACCTGTACTTTCAGGCCTTCAATCTTGAAGAGCAGGCAACGCCAGTGTAAAGAAAATAGTTTCTGAGTTTATGATGCCCTTTGGAGGACTACATCCAGGGGTCGCAGTGAGTTTACTCCAAAAATGTGGAACAAATTAACATTTTAATCCACTCAGTCACATATTATAAAGCCAAAATTGGTGCCAGCAGAAAACTAGAGATGAGAGATCTGTACATGTTATGAACCCCCCAGTTAGGGCTTAACCTACACTGAATCTACAGCCTTTACTTTGGTTGTTAAACGTGGTTTAGAGCCAAGAGCATCAATTTAGATCTGGCCCGTGAGCTGGTTTTCACAAGGCCCAATCCATCCTCCGACACATTTTTTTCACTTACGCATATAAAAAATAGGATACAGCCCTGAACACTGTCCAAGATCTGCTCGAAACATACGAGCATAATATAGGAGATGTTCTAACACTTTCTAATAGAGATAAAAGTGTCTTTTTTCCCGCCAGACAGCATGTGTGGCGCTGCGTAAGCAACTGCTTCATTTTAAGGCAGCGCCTGTTTCATCATAGTGTTTATAATGACTATTTTTTTTTCCCAGTTGAATGTTAATTTCTCTCTGAAATCACTGGCTGTCCCTGCTGAAAGTTATTGGTGGTTTCTCTGGGATGTTTAATGACCTTTAGAGGTATTGTGTGCTTTCCAGATGTCTTGATTTCTCAGTATAAAGGATCCCAATGGTGTAATGGGTAACCTGTGGCTGTTTCTTGACTCATTCAATGGTTTTCTAATGAAATCCAAAAGTATTCTGCAGGCAACTGGTTGCATCTAATGTAAATCATTAAGCCAGTTCCTGCAAGGAAGCAAAACACCCCGGAGAACAAATGGTGGAGAAACACCCTGGACAGGTCTCCAGTCCTCCACAGGGCACACACACACATATACAGAATGGGAGAAAGCCTGAGCTCCTGGTGGAAACACACACAGACACGGGGAGATCACACATACATTTAGAACAATGACCATCCTGGCCAGGAATCGAACCCAGAACCTTCTTGCTGTGAGGCTACTGTTCTAAACACTGCACCACTAGATGGTAAAGATCCACCACCCAAACAATACCTGGTGGTCTTGTGGGGTCCTGAGCACTGATGAAGGGCGTAAAAGGGGCTAATAGATGGATTACAGTCTGTACCAGTGAACTACACAGAGCACCGGTACGGCCAGTGGATCTGGTAGACGGACAGTGAGGTATGAGGTATGCGGACCTGATGAAGTGGCTCGTCAGTGTCTTTCACAGTTTGAGGATGTTTATCTGATGAAACAGATCAATAATAAGCATTTCCACAGTGATGAGTTGTTTTCTTATGCTCTGGAACTACTGCGGCACATCCAACAATAAGGGCAACATGGAGCTTCTTTTATACCATGAAGGGAAACACGCCAGCTTACAGAGTGCACTGCCTTCCACACACAGATCCGTTTACTATGACCAACATGGACAGACACGCGCACACACACACACACACGCACACACACACACACACACTACTCTGGGGGCAGATTTTAAGAAGACACAAGGACATGGCATAAAGAACATTGGCAAGTAAAATCTAATGATGTGGGATGAGAGTCCACTGTTAGGAATACCTAACTGAAGCTGACCTCAGAACTGAACTCGGGTTCCTAGCCCCTATTGGGCGGCGCTCGCAGAATCAGGGACACGTTTGCTAGCTGCTGAATGGGAAGCTTTAGTCCTGAACCGAGTCTGCTTCCCCTCACAGCCATTAACTCATTTCTACAGTGAGGACAGAAGAGCGAGAGATTGGGCAAGTCCAGCTCCAGCAGCCACAGCCAAAAACAACTTCCACTGCAAAATCTGATACTGAGGAGGTCTTAGACTCGTAATTCCTCTTTCAAAGCATGGAAAGGTCCTTCTCAGAGCAGCCAGTCAACTGGTCCAAAGCTTATCGGCTCTGGCCGCGTTCGCCTAATTCCTTATCTCTCCAAACACGGGCCCAGATGAAATCGACGCTGTTTTAGGAAATTCAATAATGGACAAGCACTGCTAATGTACTAACAGAACAGACTGAGAGAGGGGGCGAAAATATTTACACTGCAGTCTCAGAGCGGGGTTCCAGTCGCACACCTAAGAGCCCAAATTTCCACTTATTGTGTGGCTTAAGCCAACAGTCTAATCAGCACGGGTGCCCCATTGTTTGAGCGGCACTGACATGAATTTACACTCGGCCAATCATCACACACATTAAGCCACAGATCGCCTCGCCTTTTCTCATTGACTGAACACGCCTCGCGCCCTCAGAGCCCTCGCCAAGGTCAGGGAGGACGAGCGGGGGGGGCGACCGTCTCCACAGGCACGTTACACTGAGCTGCTCGAGAAGCGCGGCCAAACTTCACGTCTTTATATTCCACATGCAATAACGGTGACACTGTCTTTTACGACTTCCTCAGAGGCATGGGACGGTAAATTCATAGCAGGAACTGAAGTTTACAACAGTTTGCAATGTGTTCTGAGATCTTTCTGGTCTGAAGCACAAAAGCAGTGCAAAAGCAGGGATTCTGATTGGCTCACCTGGTTTGGGAGGTTTCCCGCCAGCTCCTGGTGTCGAAGGAGAACAAGAGGTGCTTTAGTGTGGGAAGTTTAATGTGTCACATGAAATAATGTATGAAGGCTTTCAATGTTTACACGCGTGGTTTCATGGGATTGTAAATGTAAAGTAGGTATAACGTGCACTACATGTCCAAAAGTGTCCACACAGCAATTCTAAGTTCAGTTTTAAGGTTCAGGTGCAGCACAAAGACTTTCTCCTTAGAAAAGCACTGACCAACAAATCCTCACAGCAATGTTCCAACATCGGTACCTGACCTCACTAGTACTCTCATGCAGTCAAATCCTTGCAGCAATGTTCCAACATCAGGATATTAACTACAGTCCATTAATGTCCTTGATTATTGCGAAGCGCTGCAGTCTACAAACTTTTGGGCGTGTCGGTTATATTTGATACCATTAAGGACTTTCACACGGTAACTCATATTTAATGTGGATATTATGAGTAGCAATGTGTCTGAAGGGCACTCACCGGCTCCCAGGCCTCCAGCACCTAATCCACCAGCACCAAGACCTCCAGCACCAAGACCTCCAGCACCTGCTCCATATCCTCCTACTGTAGAAGCAAGTGCATTAGCTTCATTTTTAGCTCGGTTGTTTAGACTCATGTTACCCACAGTATGTGTTTACCTTGCTTTGCTCTTTGCTCTTTCACCCTACACTCCTTTCTTCCTTATTACCAGCCTGTTCTGATTTACTGGCTGACACCCAGCTGGACTGGCAGCTACTGGCTTCACTGCGCGTCACAGCGAGCGAGGGAGAGTCCAAGAATGCAATCAGTTTTTTCCCCAGCCCAGGGATTAAAGATGCAAGATTACAAAGTGCAAGGCCAAATATAACCGCCCGTCCGCCTCTCGGGGCGACTGGGTCACTACTGGAGAAGAGCTCCAGAGGTGGCATCCACAATCCTGCCTCAACATTAGGAGTACAGCTGGGGACAAGTTCCATCAGCACCAAGCCAAGCTCTGTTTGTCACGTCAAATGACATAGAACAACAGAACAGTTTTGTGGTGCTGCCAAACATGTAGTTATTCGTGACTTATCGCATCCCATTGTGATGTTAATTGAGGTTAACACAGTCATTTTTTCCTAGTAAGCCACAATCAATCACAGTCTTGTACAGTGAATCATGATCAGGCACATTATTTTGTACAGAGACTTCTGATTAAATGCATGTTTAGTGCATTCTGTCATGATTAATTGCAAAATTATCTGCAATCACAATTAATCACACTGTTTTGTGTCGTTATTTGCAATTAATTGCATATTTATGTAGCTAGTCATGATTATTGCATCTGTCTCATCTGCACAACGTTGACCCTTAATAAATCTTTGTTCCATTTATACAGCAGTGCATTGTAGCTTGTACATAATGTCTATATCATATATACAGTTGAGTGTATATATCATATATATTTTTTATACAGTTATTGAGATTGTCATATTATAAAGTCGCTGAATGTATATATCATGTACATAATATAGTCAATGAGTGTAAATATCATATATCAAATATACCGTCAATGAGTGATTATATTACATACATTAAATATATATATTAAACATAGAGTCAGTAATTGTATATATCTCATTTAGCATAGATGCAGTCAATGCATGTATTGTATATAATTACATATCAAGTGTGTGTGTGTATGTGGGTTTATATTAGTCATCCTCGAGCTCTTCATCAAAGTCCCATTTCTGACCACAACTCTCAACCCAGCAGTGACACTGAGGTGTGTAAAAATCTCTGAAATGCTGCTGTGCCTGATACGCTGCTACAGGCGTCACACACACCACTGTGCAAGTGTGAGGCCGTGAGAATCATCTGCTACCCAAACAGTGTGTGGTCAGTGGTGGTCCTATGGTGAGTCCTTCCCTTTGAAGGTGGCTCAGAAGTTGCAGACAGACTAAAGTGAGTAACTGGACACCTACAACCTGCACCTATGCTGCATGTGTTTCAGATAAAATGGCCAAAGGTAGGTGGCATCTCAGTGTAAGTGAAGTGATGATCATGAACACCAGCGCAGGTCTGTAGAAAAGTTTTTACAATAAATGTGAGGTGAACTTACCTCCAGCTTTGGCCGGTTTGTATGGGACCCCCCCAGCTCCTGTTAAAATACAGTACAAGAGGAAGAGTTATGCTTTGTGGCGGGGCAGCACTAGACTTTTTTGGGGGTTTAATGCTCCCCAGTGCTGCTCTCTGGAAGCACAGCTTAGATTATCTAAGTCCGAACAGTGGCCGGCCCGAAGTAATGACTTCACGGGGTCGAGGCTGGAGCCGGGGGCTTTAAATCTTCGACGAGCAAGCGGGAGCACGGTTGTGGCCGGTCCCAGTGTTTGTGCTGTATTTTACAAGGATTTATGACTTTGTGTTATTAAAATTATGAGTATGGTTTATCCAGATGGAGAAGCAACAAATGAGTGAGCTGCCCCGAGTGTGAGGAGCAGATCTTCGGTCACGGAGTGTGGCGTTCGTGAGAGGCAGGTTCAGCACCTGCCTTAGTGCACCAGGATTAGATTGAGATGTTTCTAAACCTCCTGACTTAGATGTAAAGGAAGCTGGAGAAGCGCAAACCCTGAACCTAATGACTCAATATTTTTTATTTGTCACATATACAGTTATAAAAGAACAGCAGAGAAATGAGTCTGTGAGACTGTGCAAAACAGTAACAATAAATTAAAGGCTAGAACTAAGTAATAAAATGATGTATAAAATGATTAAAAACAAACAGCACAAGCGTAAACGAGATCCGAAGTGTACAGAAAGATTATAGAATGATAGCCTTCATATCTATATGTGCGACTTTTAATGTCTCTTATTTTGTTATTTTGAATTACGTCTATTAACTTTAGGCCTCATGTCTACGGTCCTACAATCACTTTCACCTTTGGGTTAATCCAAATGCATCATTCCTTAAATATAAATAAATACCTTCAACACTCACGTCTTATCGTGGGAGATACAGAGATGGTAACAGATCACTCAGGGTGCTAATATGCTAATCTCAGCTTTAAGATCTTCCAAAGCAAACCTGGTTAAATTGTAGCCTGAATACATGAAAAACCTTCATGACTCATTAAAATACCTTCACTTATCTACTGTCTTCTCTAGATCTGCACAGAGATACAAAGAAGATAACAGATTGTATGGGGTGCTAATAGGCTAATCTTGGTTTTGAGGGGATCCAAAGCAAACCTTGGTGAACTCCAGCACCTGAATACATGAAATACCTCCACCAGTCATTAAGATACCTTCACCACTCATTAAAAATACATGCTGTCTTTTTGAGATCTGCATGGAGATACAGAGAAGATAACAGATCACTCAGGGTGCTAATACGCTAATCTCAGTTACCAGAGGATCCAAAGTAAACGTGGTTAAGTTCCAACTCCTGAATACATGAAATACCTCCACCAGTCATTACAATACCTTCACTTATCTGCTGTGTTCTCTAAATGTCCATGGAGATCATGTAGAGAAGACAACAGATCTCTCAATGTGCTAACAGGTTAATCTTGGTTTTGAGAAGGTCTAAAGCAAACCTGGGAAAATTTCAGCATCTAAACTTGTAAAATACCTTCAACAGTCATTGAAATACCTTCACCTATCTGTGGCTATGTCCAAGGAAATACATAGAAGGTAACTGAGCTCTTGGGGTGCTAATAGGCTATTCTTGCTTTTGAGAAGGTCTAAAGCAAACCTTGGTAGACTCTAGGACCAGAATACATTAAGTATTTCCAACCCCTCATTACCAATACCGGCTGTCTTTTTGAGATCTCCATGGAGATACTGAGAAGATAACAGACCTCTCTAATATGGGTGCTACTATGCTAATCTCAGTATTCAGAGGAGCCAAAGTAAACCTGGGTAAACTCCAGCACCTGAAAACCTCCACCAGTCATTAAAAATACCTGCTATCTTTTTTGAGATCTCCATGGAAAAACAGGGAGCAGATCACTAATATGCTAATCTGGGTTTTGAGAAGATCCAAATCAAATCTGGGCAAACTTTAGCACCTGAACACATGAAACAATACTTTCATCTATCTGCTAACAGGCTACTCTTGGATTTGAGGAGGTTTGAAGCAAACCTGGATAGACTCCAGCTCCTGGGACCACACCTCCACCTGGAACTCCTCCAATTCCCACTCCCGCAGGCACATACACTCCTGAAACAGAGGAAACACCACTTTACTTATTACTAGAGATCCCTGACCCGACCTGAACCCCACAGAAGCAAGTTTTTGTTTAGTTGCAGAATCTACACAAGATGTAAATGTTCTTATATCAGTTCTACAGTGGAAGGAACCTATTAAAAGGTCAAAGAACCTCTACATAAAGTAAATATTCAATACCAATTAACAATGAGAGGAACCTTTTCAAAGGTTAAAGAACCTCCACATGACAAAGTTTCTAAATCAGTTAAACAGATGGAGAACCCCTTTCAAAAGTTAAAGAACCTACATGTAATGTAAAGGTTTTAAACAGTGTGAAAACCTTTTAAAGATGAAAGCTCTATTTAATTTAAATGTTTAGCCTAGTCTGAAGGCTCTTTCAAAGCTTAACAACCCTCTTTATAATGTGAAGGGTTCTATACCAACTGAAAGGTGTGAAGGTTAAAGAACCAGTTTCTCCTAGAGCTCCATGTCCCCAAGAACCATTAAGGAACCTTTATTTCAGAGAGTGTAGGTGGTTTTGCCTTAGGTTTCATGGAACGTTCTTTGTACCCCAGCAGGTACTGTGCTGTGTCTGAGCTGTTTTTCAGAGAACATTGGTAGGTATCTGAAGAACCTCCTCCAGAACCTCCTCCTTTGGCCCTGTAATCAAAGGACAGTCCGTTTGCGATATGTCAAACACATGGGAAAAGTTAAGGAAACGGCCGCTGTTGCTCTGGGACCACTCGCAACTTCTCTGAGGGACCTGTGAGCTCAACCGCCAATTACGAAGTTGTACGTTGACGCTGAGCCTGGTTTGCATCAGAGAAGTGGTATGGAAACCAAGAGTGAGCCTTATGGTGATGGATATTATATTTAATGGCTTTTACATGTGTTTGGAGGCCAATTAATGTAAGCCATATGTCAAGGCAACTGAAGTGTTTCTCAAGAGTGACGCGACATACACACGATGATTTTCATGGTCCGTGTTTATAGGAAAGGGAATTGTTTTTTGACTGGTGGACCTAATTAACCAGTAACTTAGAGTATAATAGTAAAAAAACAAAAAACAAATGTAGCACTCTCCCCTTCCCTTTACTCTAAATACGGAGCACAAAAATCATCTACAACCACTGGTATGAGAATGTCCCTCCACCAGACCGATACCATGGTGGTACATTTGGTTGGATGGGATGGGTGGACAAACTGATGGGCTACAGACAACGAAATGCACCTAAAGGGGAGGTGTTTCTGATAAACTGGCCAAACACTTGGTCCATAAGTTATCACGTTCCACAACCTTGGTTAACACTCAGGTCCACTGTGGTCCATGTGAGAACATAAAACAGAAGAATGAATCTGGCTTGGAGAACTAAGTGTGGTGTTATGGTTATAGCTAGCCACATGGAGCATCTGGCACTGCACTAACCAATGAGGCAATGAAGAAATGGAACAGAAGAGCTTCATAAGGTTGTGGTCGTTTCCTGAGCAAGGTTCTTCCTGGTGGCAGAAACTGACAGAAAAGAGAAGCTCTGCAAGGACAGACCCAGCTTGCTTGCTTAAACTCCCAGCTTGCAAACAAAACCCTGATTAGAATGCATACCCACACCCACACACCCACATACATGCACAATGTTTAGTCTGGTGATGGGCTGCCTATTGGTCCAGAAGGGTCAGTTTAGAACCCAGTGCCAGCTGGGACTCTGTGTATCTTCGCAACAGTGCGAGACTTTTCGAAAGAGTTTATGACTTGTGTTTTCGCGAAGCAGGGGGACTGGAGTCTCTGCAAAAGATCGTTTATTGGAGGGACCACAGCCGCCTTGTCCTCGGAAAACAGATGAGCTCATCTGCGACAGAGCCGGAGGGAAGATGCTCATTGAGAGCTTTTCTGAAGACAGCCAGGGACCTGGAAGGCTGGGGAGTGATCGAGTTTCGTGGTGCTTGGCCTCGTCTTGCAAGGTCACCGCACTGTTTACCGCTTCGTAAAAGGGGCCACGCTGTTCGCCGTCCTCAACCAAAGTCAGAGATCATTCTGTCTGTTTAATCCCACCTAGGAGAGCCAGCGGTCATCTCAACTCCCAGAACCAGGGACTGGAACATTGTCATTAACCTTAAGGCACATTGTTCCATAACTACTATGGATTATTTGGACCACCTTTAGGACCACCTTTGTAGAGTCCAAGGCAAGTACAAGACTATGACTAGTTAAGACTCAAAACCAAGACCCAAAGGTCATTCTTGATGCTTAACTACTCTTTATCTGCCTCCAGTCCAGATTTCATTTTGAAACTATTTGTTAGTCACTATTTTCATTATTATTATTATTTGAATTTTCTCCCCAATTAAGTCACATCCAATTCCACTCTATATATTCTGACTCCTGCCTCTGTCACACATCCACACAATGCTTTCTACTTTGTTGTGCAATTTCTCATTGGGTTTAAATCATTATAATTATGGGCATTATTATGTTGTTATTATTATGTGCAATAGTTTACCCTGTGCAATATTGTGCAATTTTCTTAATGGGAGCCAAAATATTGTCATAGCTCACTATGAAATATCTCATTCTTATGTGTTATAGTCTTACCATGAGAAATCACTGCTTGTCAATATTACTGATCTACTACTGACTGCAAACCACAAGTTGTGTTATTAGTAATTTACTTAACTGTAAGTTATTTATTTATAGTTTTTATACCCAGCATGTGTGTTTATGGAGATTTTTCTTTATATTCTGCAGAGTACTTTTTATTTTATATTGTTTTTGTGCGTCTCTGAGTCTGTGCAGTCATAACATAAGCAATTTCCTCCAGGACCAGGAATGATGTCAGGGGTTAGTATGAACGAGACAAAAATGTTTTATTTCTGTAAAACAAAATGGAACACACAGCAATGGCTCTTGATCCAAAATCATTCAAGACAATCACAAACATGGTGTGGCTCCGTCAGTCTGTTTCTGAATTTTGTTACATGTAGGGAAGTTATCTCAGTTTTTCAGAAGATGATCAGCCACCAGCACCAGTTTCTCGGCATTCAGAACGCGTCCAACCAACACCAGTGTCAGTGGGCTAAATTAAACACAAACAGATGCAGTTGTGGTTCTGGTATGTTTGAGTGTGACTCATCTGTGGCAAGAAAGTACGAATGCGAGGCTGAGAGCCAGAAAAGTCTGAGTGTGGACGAGAGTCCGGACTGGAGTCTGCAGCACTTCTGGTGCACTGGAAGTTCTCTGCAACTCCTCTGAAACTGAAATGCGAGTTCTGTGGTGGAGCGGTTTCACAAACGGGCCTCACTCCTGTTCACAGTAGCCATAAAATGCATTTGCTGTCTGTTTGCGGGTTCCTCAGTTGCAATTTACTTCTTCAGTAACACTGATGGAATATGTTGTAGTGGAAATGTGTTTGACTCACAAAATGAATTTTTGTCTTCCTGCGACACATTTATAACAACTTCAGACATTTACTGTCCTTAATGGCAGGGGTTTTTGCCATTTCTGCTCAAACTTCCTTCCTAAATATAGTCATGACCACCTCCAGCTACGTATTCCCATGCAGATTAAGACTAGGACCATTTGGATCATGCTGTTTGAAGAAAGATGAGTGATGTGTTTTACTTCCTACTGTGGATATAAGTGGAGCTGCAAGACCACATTTTGAGTCTAAAGCCTATCCAGGACTAAAGATGAAGTCAAGACTGATCAATCAGAGAGCGTGCAAGACTAAGACTCAAAGCTCTTCCTCAGGTCTTTAACTAGATCTCATCTGCCTCTAGTCCCGAGTTCTTGGGTTTGTTTTTGTGGAGTCACTATAATAATACAATATGTTTTTCACTGTTTCCCAATTTTCTCCTCAACTTAGTCATGCCCAGGTCCACCTTCTAGTATACACAATGTGGAGGTTGAAGGCTGGCATAAGCTTCATCTGAATCATTAAGAACTTAATTTTTTGTAATGCCAGCGAACAGACTTGTACACTGATTGGCCTCAAACTGAATAATGGGGCATGGAGGATTTTAGATGGCTATAAAATTAGTGGAGACTGAACTTGATGATAGGACTAATGCTTTGACTCAGCCACCTCTAAATACTAAATACTTTGTTCTTTTGACAACAGTGTTATAGGGGAAAAGGTTTGGTTCATTACATTAACTGAAAAGATCTGTGACCACCAAGAGTAGGACTGTCTCACACTTTAGACCTTGGTAGATTATTATCGTGTCTGAAGAACAACGGACCACACAAATTCATTTCTGCATCGAGATAACACACCAGACTCTCATGTTTTCCCCAGAAGATGCTGATCGCAAACTGTGCAACAGCTGCAACTGCCTTCTGCCAGGAGGACAAGACGAGCTTTGATACACAACAACTGGCCTGAAACTTGATCAGGGGCAAGACATTAGAGTGTGTGCCCAACTGTCGAATTCGAATGCCCCAAAACATGCAGACTAGGGCTGAACAGGATGAACTTAGGGGCTGTAATTGGGGTAGAACTCATGTTGTAGATCCAGCTTTGGAAAGAAAGTGGAACGGATTAGAGAATGTTTTGATACAGATCTCTGATAACACAGCCCAGATGTATTACACAATGCCTTTTAGCCTGGAAGGTCAGCGGGCACAGAGGCTCTGCCCTTCTGCGTGAAAGGCCTGCGCCAGACGCGAGGGTGCTTATTTGCCATGCCGCCGTGTCAGAGCCTCATTTCACAATCAAAGGGAGGATTTCCTGTCTGTGCGTGAGGAGGGAGAGTGGGGCAAGTTCTCAGATACCTGTGTTCATACAGCCGAAGCCCTTGCCAACCTCTTGAGAACCTGTTAGAAGCAATGAGAATTCTGACCCCTAGTCCTGACTTCCAGGATTTTTATTCAAACAGAAGCCTCCGATGCCCTAGTAAAGCACTGAAAGGGTGGGCCTGAGTCAGAGGCTGACTCTGATTCAGTTTCTCTACTTAACCTTTTACTTTTCAGCCTAAAGAATTAACTTTTATGTTTAGTCTACAAAGCCGGAGCGTGTTTTAGTTTCGGCCCATTTGTAAATGGCCTCCTTCCTTTGTTTTGAGTGGAAGCCACTCATTGCATTCGGCACTGTGACTTAACGTCTCTAGCAAATAAATCGTGCCAGACTTTGTCGAGGCGCTGGGCTGTGTGAGGCACGACGCCAAGTGTCAGTGAAAGTGCTCAAAAGGGGAAATGAAGACATTTAATCAGGCTGTTCCCGTGCGACCATTATTTTCTCCGTTGTTAAATCTAAAATGACACCTAGAAGCTTCGGGGAACGTTTTATTTGGACAGTCTGCTGTAGATTGTCTTTAGGCAAAGTTCAAGTAAATGTCTGTTAAATGTAGCTGAACATTAACATAAAGGAATGTATTCATTTTAACCCAAACCTTAACCCAGAATTTCAATCTAATCCTTATCCTAAATACTTTTTATGATCCACTAGACAGTTAGTTAACAATTATAGTGTCTGAAAATCATCTAGAGGGACTTAAATGAAAACATGATTTCTTTCTGATATTATTTGAGAAATATGTAGCATAACTTATTTTCCATACTTTGAGATTACAGCCAGTTTGGAGAGGAAGTGCTGTTTATTACTGTTGACATCAAAGTCAAAGAAAGTGTGTTATGTCTTTGAGTTTTCATTTTATGTTCCTTTAAATGTCTCTGAGATGTTCTGGAGACTTCAGTCGATACGGTTGAGTTAAACTGATGAGAACAGAAATTTTACACTTGCTTTACACTTAATATTCTCTGGATCTGAAGATCTGCTGCCCTCCCTACAGCTAACAGGCTAATAGGCTCATAATGAAAGACTGAGCTTGAGTTCAGGCCTTTGCAGGAGTTCCTTCACAACTGAAACACAGAATATGTTACTAATATGTCAGTTTGGAACCTCAGACTACAAATACAGAGCCACAGCAGAAGGTAACACTTTCATAGCAAAAAAACAACTTAAAAAACATCCAAGCAATAAAGATTATATACATTGTTTTTTGTTCCAACACGTTGATCTTGTTAGCATGTAGTTAGCATTTAGAAGTTGGGAAAGAGTGGGAATGAGGTGGGGCCATTTTTAGGGGGTGTTCATGCGTTTTTATTTCGTTGACACGTAGGGGAATAATTAGGGCCGTTTTTGGTGACTTGTTTGGCGCTGCTGTTTTTACGAGACTGCCTGATCTGCATCCAAGTCATGCCTAATTTGCACATGAGAGAATTCAGGCACGGCTCATGGCTCCTTTCAGGAAAGCTCGCTTCATTACCAGAGACTGACAGGCAGCGCACAGACGTTATGTGGAACATATTATTTGGGTAATGAGAACATTCAAATTAATTATTTACTCTGTATGGTATTTAAACTTTCTCCATGGACACTAATAGTGGGTGTTTTAATAGCAGGGCAGGCCAGTTAATACCATAGTAATACACACACACACACACACACACACACACACACACACACACACACACACAGAGCGTCACTCAACAGGGCATTTATTAGCAATACTGCAAATGTGGCTAATGAGTCACAGCAATTTGCCCTGTAACCGAGACAAATGAGCATCTGCATGGCGACGGGCCGACTTTTTGACGCTTGATTTCTCTCTGAGAGAACAAAAGGTGAGGCGGGGGGGGCGATGAGAGGCTGAAAGATGAGAGCGAAAGAATGAGAGGAGTAAATCTCCTTGATAGGAAGCCCTCCCCATCCTCCCCCCAGGCCTGGGCTCGAGATGTGGTGTCTGACACATCTGTGGTACAGAGCGAACACAAATGTGGAGAATTCAAAGTCAAATAAACACACGACACGCAGACGGTGGCGCTCCGGGGTCGAGGCGGGAGGCAGGACCTCGCTTTCGTCTGCGGACACCCCTGTCAGACTCGATGAAAGGAACATTTGGGGTATTTTCTTCCCACAGCTATCTCTCTGCGAGCCTCCTCCACAAAAAAACTCTGATCCAGCAGGATTAGAGCGCGGCTCGGGTTTCGTAAACAGTTTGAACAATGTGCTGAGGGGCATGCCTGCCCAGAAGATCCCAGGAACACCAGCAGCAGACGCTGGGCTGAGGACGTGTGGGGTCAGAGCCATACTTTATTAACTATGTTCACACATGCTTTTTGTGTGTGTGTGTGTGTGGGGGGGTGTTAATGCCACCACTAAGGAACAGTTTATAAACGTCCTTGGGTATCTTGACTACTTCTTAATGAAAAGTAATGCCTACGTGGAAAAGGGGTCCTAAACTGCGACTTGGTAAGGCGAGGGAATGACTAAATTGTCTTGTTCCCTCAGTTTATTAAGTTGTGGCCACATCTCAGTTATCATGGCTTAATTATCTTACTCAATCTTGGCCATAATTTAACTATTTAATTCATTATCACCACTTGTTTTAATGCCTCTGCAGCTTGGGCTTAATTTTCATCACTTCATTATCTCATCCTTTGTCTGACTAAGTTCAAGACTTCATTATCTCATTCCTGTCCCTTACTAATAAAAGACCATGTTGTAATTTACTCATTCTTACACCTTACAAAGCCCATGACTTTACTATCGCCACTTGTTTAAATGCCGTACTAACTGAAGGCCGTGGTTTAATTATCATCGCTTAACTATCTCATTCCAATGCTTTAATGAATCAAGGCCATTTAATCAACTTAATTATCTTGTTCTTGCACATTACTGAGTTATGGCCATCTCTTAATTATCATCACTTAATTATCTGAGTCTTTTGTTTTACTGGCTGTGCTTTGTCTGGACTTTATTTTCTCGTTCCATTGCCTTGCTAATTAAAGGCCACAACTTAATTATCTCATTCCTAAGTCCAGTCAAGCCATGGCCCAAGAATTAACTATCACCATTTAATTATCACATTCTTTTGTCTTACCAAGCCAATGACATGACTTAATTGTTTAGTTCCTGCACTTTACTGAGTCTTGGGCATCACCAGTTATTTTAATGCAGCACTAAGTTATGGTTGTGATTTAATTATCACCATTTAATTATTTCATCCTCATGCTTTACTGAATCAAGGCCATGACTTCATTATCTCGTTTCTGCGCCTTAATAAGTCAGGGCATTAACTCCTCACCACTTAATTATCTTTTTTTGTCTTACTGAAGAGGCCATTACATAATTATTTAATTCCTACACCTTACTGGCTGTAACTTATCATAACCTCATCATTTCATACCAATACCTTATTAAATCAAGGCCACAACTTTATCACATTCCTTTGTCTTATTAAGCCATGAATATAACGTTTCACCATTTAATTGTCTTGTTCCTTTGTCTTGCTGAGTTGTGACCATGACTTATTAAATCAAGGCCATGACTTAATTATCTCGTTCCTACACCTTACTAAGCCATGGCCATGGCATAAGTAGCATCATCTCACTCTTGCACCATACTGGACATAATTTTAATCATCACCGCTTATTTATCCCATTCCTTTGTCTTACTAAATCAAGACCTGCACCTCACTAAGCCGTAGCTGTGACTTTATTATCTTGCCTCAGTTCATAACTTACTTATCTAATTTCTGTGTCTTACTAAATCATGTGCCTTTAGGACCCCTTTCTAATGCTTTGGCACATTTTGGTACATTCGGTGCACTATTTTTACTAAGGAGGGACATGGCTCTGTAGATTTTGCCTTACAAGGTCAACAGTAAATACGCTGATGGTAATTTCTCCATTCTTATCTTCAGAGGAAGGAAGAAACAGATGGCAGCGGCACTTCTGCTGACATCACTGGGTGGGGCTGTTTATGATGGACCAACATAAACCAACACCAGACACACCTGGTGTAAAAGTGTGGGTAAAACGGCATTTAGTGCAGTGCGGGTGTATGTATTAATGATTAGAAACAGAATTTGACCTCTAGGGACTATTCAGCGAGCACCAAACCCGTGCCCATGTCCGTCTGGGTTAGGAAACCCTAATGGATAAAACCCAAAGCCAATCTCACAGTGCAGCTTTGGGACACTTAAACTTCCATGAAGTGAAGAAATCACAAGAAATACTGCTTCACATATCCTGTGTCCAGCCTATAAAAGAAAATTACACAGAGGTTCCTGTTTCTAATCAAACCTCTACCTACAAACAGGAAGACATGCATATAAAAACTGGCCAAATCTGTCATTCATCCACAATTAGGCAATATAAAATGTGACCCAAAGTAGTGCAGATAAAATTAAATGCAAAGAAAAACACACTCCTGGGGAGGTGGAGGGTTTGTGTGTGGGGGGG
>JBBPCX010000040.1:28783783-28795174 GCA_037974365.1 Hydrocynus forskahlii | reverse complement strand
GAATTACTGTAATGCTCTCTTCATCAGGATCCCTGACAAGAGCATCCAGAGACTGCAGTGTATTCAGAACAGCGCTGCCAGGATCCTGATGAGGGTGCGTATGACCATATCACACCCCATCCTGAAAACCCACTGATATATATATAAAGGACAGTCAGTGATAGTATATATCATGCACAGTCAATGACTATATTTCAAATACACCATAAACAGTCAATGACAGTATATATATGTATACAGTAAGCGCCCACTTATATGCGGATCAGCAGTCGCGATTTCAGTGTCACACGGATTTTTTCTGAGAACCAAACTAATAATTTTTCGCTGAACTCCCCACACATGTGCAGAAAAGGCAGATATCCTCTGCATTTTTTGCTTTTGTGAGTCCAGGCCTCGTCCGCCACGCCCCCTCGTCCTCGTGCTGGGTTGATAAGAACCACGCCCAAACATAAACCCTGCACGAGGACAAGGGGCCTGGCGGATGAGGCCCAGACATCACAGATTTTTTCGTTGCTGTACGCAGTGGCAGGAGGTTTGAAAGTAGCCAATGCAAGGACGTTATTTATTTTTTTATTATTTATTTATTTTTCCCTGGTGCTGATTGGCGGCAGTCCAGAATTTCCCCCTTGGAGCGTCTCGAGTGTTCTTGTGTTTTTCATTTTGTTCCACTTAAAGCCCTGTATTTTTATTACTGTAAATTAAATTAATTTATTACTGTATTTAACTGCTTATGCCAGTGAAAACAACAGGGTTAGGGTTAAATACATCGGTATTTACATTCTAGCACTGTGGGAGTTCAGTGAAAACTGTACAGTACGGATACGGGTTTATCTTTACCTTTTCTTTAAGGCTAATGAGTTAAAATTAAATTAAAGTGTTTTGGGAGCATGTTTGGGGGCATATTTAGGGTTTGCACTATGAAAATAGGCATTTTTAGGCTATTTTTTGACCACAACACAACAACACGGTTTTTCACTATATGCGGGTGCTCGTGGAACGTAACCCCCGGGGGGTTACTGTACACAATTAATGAGTGTTGTAATGAGTGAGGTTGAGGCAGGCAGGGTGTAATTGCAAGATCCAACAGATTCAATGCAAGAAAACAAGTAACGGAAAAAAACAGAACTGAGGGGTCTGGGCTTACACAAAAACACAAGGAAATACAAACAAGATTAACAAAACATAAGCAACACGGAACACCAAGAGTTTTAAACATTCAGGATTACAGGAACATTACAAAGACCATCATTAACAGAGTTTTGCAAAGAGTTTACAAAGAATCCACATACACAGACTTAAACACTGGGTATAAATACACAGAATAGACAATGGGAAACACCTGGGCCGGAGAGGAACAAGATACCGGTGAACAGGACAATAAGGGGCAGGGATAAAGGCGGGGCCAAGACCATAACAAGAATGTAAAAACCAACGACAAGAAAACAGAGGGAAAGACACAACATTTTACAAAAAGCCAAAACACGCAATAAGACAGAAAGAATGTTACAAATATATATATGTTATATATTATACATAGTGCCCACAATTTTTGGCACCCACGATAAAGATGTGTATAAAGCCTTAAATATGAATAGGATATCACAATCACAAAAGGAGAAAAATCCAACCTTTAATTTGAGTATGTTTATTCAGTGGGGAAAAAATCCACAATAAGAAATATATTTTTACATTAAATCATGTGTGCCATAATTATTGGCACCCCTGCTGTTAATACTTCGCACATCCCCCTTTTGGCAATAGGACAGCACTTAATCTTCTTCTATAACATTTCCCAAGGCTGGAGAAAGGCTGAGAGGGGATCTCTGAACATTCCCACTTGCAACTCTCTATATCGTCCAGAGTTCTGGGTCCTCTCCTCTGCACGCTCCTCTTCAGCTCACCCCACGGCTTTTCTATGGGATTCAGGTCTGGGGACTGAGGAAGAAGGTTGATTTTGTGTCTGGTGAACCGTTTCTGTTGATTTGGCCATAGGTTTTAGGTCTCTGTCCTGCTGAAAGACCCACTGACCCATTTTCAGTTTTCTGGCAGAGGCCACCAGATTTATATTTAAAATGTCATGGTATTTCAAAGAGTTCATGATGTGATGCACTCTAGCAAGGTTCCCAGAGCAACTGGAAGAGAACCAGGCCCCCAGCATGACAGATCCTCCACCATACTCAACAGTGGACATGAGGTGCTTTTCCGTATATTCATCCTATATGTATATCATCATATGAACAGTCAAAGAGAGTACATATCATATACATCATACAGTCACTGAGAGTGTATATCATAAGTACCACATATACAGCCAATGACAGTAAATATAATATCTACATTTAATGAGTGTATATATCATGAATCATATAAACCATCATTAACCATGAGATTAAATATTGTACATATCATGTATTCTGTAGTCTATTCCTTTTCCTCTCAGGTGGTGTTTCTGACTGCCCCAGATTAGCGCCGACTCAGCCTGATAGAGAATTAGTGCTAAACTGGGGGTGGACATGATGCTCTGGCTCAGTTTAACTGCAGGAACCTGATGGGCTCGATACCGATTCCAAATAAAACCTAAAGCTGTTGCGGTACAAGATTTACATCAAGAGCGGGGCCTCGTTGGTCACAGTAAAATCATTTTATCACCTTCAGAGTGTAAAACCTGAGCTTTTCTGTGAGCTGCTGGGTTTCCGTGATTAAACGCTGTGATTTTTTCAGTGCAAATGTAGCCGCTCAATCAAAACACATTTCAGATCAGTAAGGGCTTAGATAGATAGATGAATGGATGGATGGATGGATGGATGGATGGATAGATAAATAGATAGACAGATAGATAGATAGATGAATGGACGAATGGATGGACAGATGTATGGATGGATGTATAGAAAGAGAGAGAGGGAGAGAGAGAGAGAAAGAGAGAAAGATGGATGGAGAGATAGACTGATGAATGAATACTTTATTAATCTAAAAAGTAAAAGTTACAGTATTAGAGTATTATTGTGGTTAAAATAAATACATTATACACAAACGAAATATTAAACAGGTGAAATAGCTGTGTTTTCTGTCCAGTCCAGATGGTTAAGTAATTTACATTTATGGCATTTGGCAGACACTTATGCAGACATATGTGGGAGCCTAGCATTTCAAAAGAAAGTGTTTCCCTCACGTCAGTAAACCCAGACTTCTATTAAGAGCTGCTATCAGACTAAGATTCTACCAGAGATGGTGTTAATCCTTCAACAGGACCCTCTCAGATCACAGAAAGGAACCACCAGAACCCTCTCAGATCGCACAGAAAGGAACCACCAGAACCCTCTCAGATCAGACAGAGAGGAACCACCAGAACTCTCTCAGATCTCACAGAGAGGAACCACCAGAATCTTCTGAGATCACAAACACAGAAGTTTGTAAAGTTTGTATGTTGTTTATGATATTAGCATGTTGGTGCAGTGGATAGCTCTGTTGCCTCACAGTCAGATGTTTCTGGGCTCTAGGTCAGCGTTCTCTCTGTGTGAGTGTGCATGTTCTCCACCAGGTTCTCTGGTTTCCTCCCACAGTCCAAGGACCTGCACATCAGGTGGACTGGAGATGCCCCACTGCCCCTAGGCATGTGTGTGTGTGTCTGTGTGTGTACTGTGCACTGGGATATGAGTATTGGAATAGGCTCCAGCACCCCCCAATCCTGGTTTGGATAAGTGACGGATGGATGGATGGATAGATGTGAGCCACAAGACTGCTAAAATAAAAAATCACCAACAAAATGTCTGTATCAGCATCCATGTTCATACTGCACCGAGCTCCTTCATTCTCCTTCACTTCTGTGAACCCATAAGGGGACTTTCAGAAATGATGGATAGGATGGAGGTGAAGTCAGACGGTGATGGATATAAAGCCCCACTTGCAGGAGAACTCAGGCAGCTGTAACCCTGATATGATGCACAGCACATTCATCATTTACATCCTGTTAGCATGGAAACAGAACCCGGCGTGTTGTGTGAGAGCTGTGTTTGATTTCCTCCCAACATTGCATCTCCAATGCATCTGCGCAATATATCATAAACAAAGGCATGGTGGGGAAAAAAGGAGGGGTGAAGATTTAGGCTCTGTGGAAATTATCCACTAACCCCTTGAACGTTTCAATTTGCAAGAGTATTTGTAACAAATGCGGCGGCTCCATCTCAACTGCTTTTTATTTGCAGTATTAATGCGGCTCATTAGCCAAATCACAAACAGTTGATAAGCTCTGCGCAGCCTCTCAGTTTGGACTCAGAGTTCAAAGCAGCCGCACAGGAATGGTGATTTGCTTCGAGGAACGCAGACCTAAGATCACCGGAAAAAGCCTGAGCTGACAGATGAAAGGCCTGAACAATGGTAGTGGTGCGAGGAGGAAATACATTAGCGTCATGTGTGAAAGAGAGGGCCCCAATGGGAACAAGAAGCGCTTCTCCTCCACATTTTGCTTGACAAGTCCTGTTCACCCTGCCTGGCTCGCCTCCCATTGTTTGTTCCCTCTGTATTTTGTCCCTTGCACGTGTGAACCTGTGCCCAGTTCCCAGCCAGGGGCTTTCGTCGCACCCTGGGCAGTCGCTAAAACTGTCGGATGTTTGCTTAAACTGAGGTCACTGCAGATAAAAGGCCGCCGCAGCTTTCTAGGGTATCATCCTCATAGTTTGTCCCCATTTGAGAGCTGGCTTGCTCCAATGGAGACTCCCTGAGGACTTTATTAACATAAGGGAGCGACATCAAGGAGAATTCCACATCCCTTCTTCCAAGTACTGTCTCAAAAAAGTTCCCATAGCTTGTCACGGTGTGGCCCGTTGTCCATATTTTTGAAGGGGCATTCTTCTCATTGACCTGAAAACAAGAAGAGAGATTTGGACTGTTAAAGAACATGCTGGAATACCATGGTTAGTCTCCCCGCAGGGTGCTGATGTCATTTCCAGACGCGAGTTCTCCTCTGAGCAACCCTCCACATCTCGGCCAACACAAACTGACCTCCAGCATTTCAAAAGACACAACACAAGCCACATAACTCATGGCAATAGATGTTAAACATGAGTTATCCTCGCAGCAAGGCCCCTGGATCGCCGTATCACATTACATTTGGTGGGACTAATAATAGAGACTGCATTGTCTTAGCAGGTGTTAAGCCATTAATGGACTCCGCAGATGCAACTCTTTTTCTTGAGGTTTACTGCCGACCTCTCCGGGGGTGAGCAGGACGTAAAAGTGTTCCTTCAGATGTTCCACAAACACAGAGAAAACAGGCATCTGTGTGTCCGCACCCCGAATGGTTCCGAACTTTGAATAAGGAACGGGTTAAGTACAGATGTACCGCGAAGGCCGTGCACGCTTGTACTATGACTTAACGGATTGAATTGCTTTGAGGTGAATCAGATTTCCAACAGGTGGCTCCTCTTGAATACCGTTCAACTAGGCTGCTGAAATCTAAACATCCTCCATAGTCAAAGGAGTCTTGTGAGCTCACGGTTCTCTGCCAGATCCACAGGCCTCTGACATAATTGCTTCAATCCCACTTCTCAGTTCCCCCTTGCCTCCTGGGACTATTGCAATGCCGTCTAAGGACGTTTGTGGTTGCGGCGCAGATGCCGGCCCGGACGGTTTGCCAGCACCTGGGAGCTCCCTGAAGCCCTTCACGTGTGAGTGGTGTAATGATCCACAGTCTGGGGAGATCATCAGGTAATGTGCGAAACTCGGTGAGTGCTGTTACGCCTAAGGTTCTGCCTGCCAAACAGGCCCCCAAGAGCACTGGCTGCCCTCGCGGCGAGAACCTCCAGCTGCTGGCGCATTCGGAGTGCTGTACTCTGGCCGCCTTCCAGGTCAAGTAAATCTGAATTAATTAAAATGGCTTTTGAGATCATTGTGTACATCAAATTACCAAGACTTTGGTACAGTTGAATTTGTTCAGATACTGAAATGCTGGAAACAAGAAATGTGTGTGTATGCTTGTTTTGGTATGGAATAGAAAAGGGAGCTTGAACAGAGAATAGGCTGCTTTCCCCATGCAGGAAATGTACATCAGTTTCACAATGAGCTTTGCAACCTCTTGTTTCCTTTACAATGCGGTACCCGAAGCACATCCAAGCTAAAGGCAGCGTTCAGCACAACATATCACGTCCCAGAATCTCACTTGACAATAGTCTTAAATCATCTGTGTTTACTGCGGATAATATGTTGTGCATATGGAACATCCTTCCTCTACCGTCCAAACAGCAAGTCTTTTTGTTTTATTTCTCGTTGCCTGAAACTGTCACTGTAAAACATTACGCAAATCGGTGTATCTATGAGAAAGTCCAGCGCAATGTCCTTGTGGTGAGACTGACTGCCAAAAAGCATTTTTTGCTCCATGTCCCCCAATGAAGCTGTTCCGATGGGTCCGCTATGAGACCACAATCTGAGAGGAAATGCGGGGTGAATGATCTCCAAATGTCTGGATTTGTCTTTGCGAAAACATTAAAAGCCAGAGCCTGTTTTCCTCCTAGGAATAAAGTCGCTATTGTCTTCTATTCTGTGGACTAAATACCTTCTCGTGTTCTGCTAGAACTGTAAAATGTTGTCTTTGGCTACACAGCGATACTCCATGCTACGGACCAGCAGGACAGATGTGGAGGACAAGGCAGCATCATCAGCATGATGTTTCTAAACAAAGACTCACGCCAAGTTCGGAAATAATGGAGAACGGGTCCTCTCGATCTCCGACCCAGGTCTGAACAAAGTGAGTAAGATTATCGTCTACCAGAGGAGCCACAAATTTCACTTCAGGCTTTCCAATTCAATGTCTCAGTCTACAGGACAACATGAAGCTCCTACTCAAGTTCTGTTGTTGATTATGGCAGGGTTATTTGGCCTGGGCATCCCCTTAGGGAGCTCAAACTGATTTACACCACATTCACAAGGAAGTGTGGAAGCCATGCACCATCTAGTCTGCATTAGGACTAAGTCTAACAAGTAACATCTGAGTTTAGATTAATTTATAATAACCAGAGTGGGTGGGTATAAAGGGAGCGGATGCACAATTTAGCTTATAGCATAGAGCAGCTCTTCAATGGAAAGTGTTGTACATCACCAAAAGTGTTACACCTATTAAAGGTTATTGTGGTTAGAAGACATTCATGTTTTCTGTGAAGCTGTAACAGACATTAGCACACAGTTTTAATGTCCGTTTTACAGCCACTCTTTCGGTACAGAGTCCTCTATAGTAGATGCATCTAGACCTGCCTGAAACCTGCTAAGGCATATATAGAACTGACTCAGACTTATAGTCCAGCTCTACAGTCCGTAACATATCTAGACCTCAAATCTTCTTACACTACAGCTCTATAGTCTGTGACGTATCTAGAACTGACTGAAACCTGCTTACGCTGTGGCTCTGTAGTCAGTAACATATCTAGAACTGACTCAAACCTTCTTAAACTACGGCTACATAGTCAGAGACATATCTACAAATGACAAACGTGCTTACTCTAAAGCTCTGTGTCTAGAACTGGATAAAACCTGCTTACACGACTGGGCTACAGTCAGTGAGGCTAATGTGTAAGGATTTCGGTTCAGCTCCTGAAGAACTGACCAATAGGAGAGACCACTTGGCTGTGTCTGCCTAGATACCACAGAGGAGAACATCCTGATTGGACCGTTTACACTGGTCATTCACCCTTTCGTTTCAACAGGACTTTAACACTGAAATAATTGTACAGCTGCAATACTAGCAGTGTTTAAAAAAAGAAAAGCATTATGTACAGTCAGAATTCCCAGAATTCAGAAAGTCTCTCTGAAGGCCTAGTAGACCCTGAAGGTTCTCCTCTGTTTAAAGCACTTCAGCAGGTCAATCAGCAAATCAAAACATGGGTTTGGCTTATAATGCAGCCATTATTTGCTATACTTTACCTCCTGTTTTCTCTAAATGCCTGAGTCACCACTCACCCCTGATCTCTATAATTAATCCTGGCACCGTGAAGCTGGTGTGGAAAGTTTGCTCTGAGATAATGATGTTATGTAGCACCTGTTGCCTGTTTTTCACTGTTAACTCAACAGCCGAGACAGAACGAACATTCAGACAGAGAGTGGAGTGAACATAGCAAAGCATTGCAAAAATATTGCAGGCTAGTACCTCACAGTGTCACATTTTCCTGGTGTCAGGCTTGAACAACTGCCGCTATAGGAGGCGCTCTAAGCAGAGAGAGAGAGAATTTTTGTTTTCCGTCTCAAGCTGGCAGCTCATTGGCTCGCTCGCCCGAGCCGGGATGGCATGACTCACATCACAGGTCTGCTGGAGACAGAACAGACATTACACACCATTAAACCACCCTTGCGCCTCTCCTAATCCCAAATGAGGCTCTCCTTCAACTGCCAGAGTGCCGGCCGGGCGGTTAGGTCATTCCCTCATAAGGGATGCTCTGAGGCATTTTCAGAGGCAAAGGAATCGAATATTTCGACCCACATATGAGGCAGCGTAAGATTCCTCATTTGTAGCACATTTTAAAATCTCAGTTTGGAAGCCAAGCTTTGATCATCAGAACCAAAACTTGGCAAGAAGCAGCTTCTCATGACAAACAAGCTGAAAAGAAAAACACGTGCAGCACTTAGGACT
The DNA here is from genome assembly GCA_037974365.1 of Hydrocynus forskahlii. Classification (NCBI taxonomy): domain Eukaryota; kingdom Metazoa; phylum Chordata; class Actinopteri; order Characiformes; family Alestidae; genus Hydrocynus; species Hydrocynus forskahlii. The sequence goes on along the minus strand of JBBPCX010000040.1, from coordinate 28,786,563 downwards.
AATGTGGACAAGGTGTAATAAAAAAAATCATGATAACAGACCACACCTTCCAGGTTGATTTGCTACAAAGCTTCATCTTTAGAACCACAAACAGCAAAATACATTTGCCTGAACAGATCCTGTAGACTAGTCCTCCTTGTCCGCCATCACTCAGTATAACTGTCCTCTCTCTCTCTGGGTGGGTAAGGTGGTCCTCCCTCTCCCCATCACTCAGTATAATTGTCCTCTCTCTCTCTGGGTGGGTAGGGTGGTCTCCCTCTCCCCATCACTCAGTATAACTGTCCTCTCTCTCTCTGGGTGGGTAGGGTAGAAAATGGGGTGGGGCTTCATATGTCATGGAGGAAGAACATGACTACCTTCACCTTCCCAGCTTGGAGCATCATGTTCTTTGACATGACAAAACTGGACACATATTTAAAGTGACACATGCAGAATTTTCTCAGAAAGAGTGGAATTGCTGTCTCGGTCCTTGGCCGCATAAAGCAGGGCACCATAATTATATGCAGTTATTCCCAAAAAGTAAACAGATCAATCAAATAGCCAAATCAGTCACGCTGTCGACCACAGCGCACTTTATGGCTTAATTATGTTCAAATAAAATTTGAGTTAATGGCTTGTTTGTTGGTTTTCCAGGCGAGACAACGAATGACTTAATTAAGCCGTTAAATCATCTCACTTGCTGTCGTGAAAACATCCTGTTGCAATCAGCGGTGCACGTGTGTTTTTGCGGTTCTTACGGTCCAGCTGAACCTTTACACCCTGGTCAGCTGTGAAAGGAAATACAGAGAGCCGAGCAAACATTCGAGATGGGATGACATCATGAAGCAGCTCTTCTTCTCCAGAAGTATAAGAGGAGCATTTCGTCCTCTGCAGTGGAAGTGTTCCTTGCTTCAGTGAAGGAATTATGGCGAGAAAGTAAAAGTAGCTTTCTGAAGAATGGTAAAACCTGCAAGAAGAATCAGCCAATGGTGTAAAAGTAAAGAAAAGTCGTCCGTACAGTCACGCTGAACACACCATAGCACCGCACACAGTGAGAACAGCGTGAAATTCTTCCTCTACACTTTCACCCGAGGGAAGCAGTGGGCAGTCAGGAACACAGCGCCTGGGAAGCAGAGTGTCAGGATGGTACCTTGCTCAAGGGTACCTCAGTGGTGCCACTGGGATTCGAACCCATGCTCTTTTGATTGCAGGGGCAACTCCCGAACCACAAGGACACCAGCTGCTCCAAAGATATTTAAAATGAGGCCCTGCTGGGATTCAAACCCAAGAACTCCTGTTTACTAGACAGACACTTTAATCAACTGGGCAGAACCGAAAAAGCAGCATTTACTGAGCGAGATTTACTAAAATCAGCAGTAAGATCCAGATCTTCACCCTGAACATTTTCAGACCAGTGAAAATGGGTTTAAACCCGATGAGCCAAGTACACTTCAGAAATCATGATTTACATAAAATATGAAAACAAATCTGTTTAAACACAATTTCAGACATTTATTTCACCCTTAAACTGCCAAATGTGCTTTTAAAGAGGAGACATGCTCCCGTAAAAGTACTCAAAAGTAAGTTAAAGCTGTCTGTGTTAGACTAAGCAACTGTGGAAGAACCTAATATGGTCATTCACTTAACGTATTGTTGGCCTAATTGTTCCAAAAGTATAGATACTGTTTCTGACTGTGTACTTTGGCGCAGGTTACAGGGTGGTAGGAGCCTACTGGGTAAAACACTTGCCTGTGAACCTGATGACCACAGAGTTGTAGGTTCAACCCCCCCACTTTCTACCATTGTGTCCTTAAAGGAAGACACTTAACTCTCAGTGTCTCCAGGGGGACTGTCCCTGTAACTGATGACTGTAAGACTGTCCCTGTAACTGATGACTGTCCCTGTAACTAACGACTGGAAGACTGTCCCTGTAACTAACGACTGGAAGACTGTCCCTGTAACTAACGACTGGAAGACTGTCCCTGTAACTAATGATTGTAAGTCGCTCTGGATAAGAGCATCTGTCAAATGCCATAGATGTAATGTAAATGGTTGTGCCAGCAATGAAAGGAGAGGTGTGTTGCAAGGGCAGGTGGTTTTTGCGTGCCTTTATTCTGACATGCTTTCCACCTCTGCAAACATGTTCCCAAAGAGAACCCGCTGTCCGCTGGCTCTTTTTGTTCTAATTCTCCTTAAACATTGGATGATTGACTGCAGTGAGTCTTAAAGAGCTCTGCCGAGCCCTAAAGCTTCTGGTTAACGGCTGCGTCCGGCCCACAGGCTGCCCCAGGGCTCTCATCCCTGCATCCACATTGCTGTGGGATGAGAGGGACGCACCTCAGCAATGTGATGTCTGAACTGGGAGCAGTTGGACGCTGGAGCAGCTGCAAATAACCTGGCTGTGGCGCTTTCAGGGATGCTGAGTGTTTTTAGGAGCCATCTCACCACCAAATCCAGCACTGATGCAACCAGACCAGACGAGGGGGGCATTTATAAATATACATATAAATACAGCCATGGAGAAAAATTAGAGACCTGTTTTCCCTTTCTTCTGTTCATTGTACAATTTGCGGCAGTGTGTGTGTGTGTAAAATGCACAGGCTGATATTCTTTACTGAACTATTGCAGTTGTAACAAACCTCACCTTTTTCAGTACGGTAAGATTGTTATCAGGAATGAGGGTAGGGAACAAACCACCAAGACTGGATTTCAGACATACCATGTATTATATTACCAGAACATACACACCCCAAGTACACACATATATTTACACAATTTTCCCCACCACCATATATACACTT